>JANTPM010000009.1:17965905-17978440 GCA_025434745.1 Erythroxylum divaricatum
AGCAAATCCCCAAAATACAATTTTCCATTTCCATCTAAATAAACAAGCTTTTTATTGAAATACATTCAGTCCATAACCAAGATGAAATCCAAATTCACCAAAAACAAAAGATTCTTGGGTACTTAATACAACACAAGAAACAAAAGAAAATTACTAGTACCCATAGTTCAAAAACGAACAACTTTACCTAATTTTCTTATATGAAGGGTCGATGTTTCCCTAAGGATCCTCTAAAAAAATGAAGGACCATTATGGTTGTCGATGACTATTTGTAGAAGAATGAAGGCGTGTGATAAGGACGATGGCAATTTAAGTGAGAGGAATGACAGTGATAGTGATTTCAAAAGCAAAAGGAAGGGGGCAAACCAAGTTGTGCTTTCTCCAGGTCACTAGGCTATAGAGTGAGACCACAAGGTAAAACAGAGCAGGAAATAAATAGTTAGGAAATCTGTTAAGGAGGAAATAAATCCCTCCAACAAAAGGAGAGCACACAATGAAGGAGATTGTACTACACCAGAATAAAAATCAAGAATTACAAACCTTTAGGTCCTTTATGAAGTGCAGAAAATGCAGTCGTACATCGTGAAAAAACTAAAGAACAAATTCATTACTTTAGCAAGGGATTTTAGTCGCTTCAAAGATGTGAGACCCGAGTTTAGGCTTAGCCACTCCTAGACTGAACTTTGGCTTCTTACCTTCCTTGACTTTGGTAAGATTAAGATCCAAAAAGTTTTTTAGAATTTCTAGAATGAAAAGAAAAAGACGAGGAACTCACGGTAATACCACAGATGCCTACGAAAAACCTTCCTGATTTTTCACATCACTTACAAGCGATTTTGCTTCCTCTCCAATAGAATACTCAACCTACACGAAAACAAAAACCCTAAAAGAACTAAAGAGAAAACATAACTAAAAGTTGATAATTCATGAAAACCTCAATAACACCTGTGAAAGGTTGACTTGTTTTCGGTGACAAGGGAGCAATGGTTGATTAAAGAAAATGGGTATCTTGGTATTGAGACGAGAAGAAATTTTGAATGATGAGTTTTGGTCATGAAAAGCGTATAACAAGAGAGAGTTTGGGTGGGCGCGATATATCTTTAGAAAACCGAAAACCAGAACGTTTTAACCCTTTCGCCACGTTTTTTTCGACAAAACGTCGTGATTTTTATTTTGTCACGTTTTATTGATAAAACATCGCAAAAAATGTTACAAATCTACGACATTTTTATAAAACGTAGCAAAAAATTGAAACTTTTCGTGACACTTTTTAAGCATCACAAAATGTCTAAACAATTTGTGACGTTTTATCAATAAAACGTCACAAATTGTATGTGTTTCTTGTAGTGATACGATCTCTAGAGTTAATTAGATAATAGTATTATGAATTAGGAAAATCAATTAATCAAGACAATAAACACATGCGGTGCATCATTTAACCTTGGTAATGTTATCCTTAATGATTACAAATCTTTAGTCGCTACACATAAATTTCAACATAACAATTATGGATTATACAAAAATTCTAGTAATGAGTTTGCAATTTAACAGTTCAATGAACGCATTAAAATCATTTTTTCACAACACCCAATAGGTTCATACACAAATAACTTAACAATAATAAAATTTTGATTATTTATACACAATACTTAAATTAATTACCATAAGATAACACAATCAATTTCTAACGAAAGGAAGAAACAACAAAACAATCAAAAAAAGTACTTGATCAGAATTGTCGGCATCGATGTCACTTCTAAATCAACGTCGGAAACTTAGTTTTCCCTGGGTCTCTCTAAAAAGAATACTTCAGCTCTACTCCAATCTCTAGCCGAAACTCTCTAATTAACCCTTAATTTGTTTCAGCCCAACTATGTAACTGTTTATGATTTGACAAATAAGTTTGGTTAGCCATGTTACTGTTCACTCATCCCAATCTGTTGTTGCTGTCCAGTTACGTTGCTCCTCGTGTGCTATTTCTCTAAGCCACCAAGCTGCCTATGTTGCTTTTCCCTCTCTTCACGCAGCTGAGCCACCTATGCTGCTCTTCACGCCTCTCCCAAAACGCGCTCCTCGTCTGCGTTTAATGCAGTTGTCTACGTTAAACGCAAACCCTCGTGCAAACTCTCCTCTCTTACGCTGCTCCCTGCAACGTGATATGACGAATTAATATACTGCCCTCTTGAGTAGAATGCACCCCCCTTTGAGGCGTGAAACGCAACTACGTGTGCGTTAAACGCGACGCATGTACGTTTTCTATTGTGTTTAACGCATACTGCCAGCGTTAAATGCATACGTGCTAGCGTTTTTGCCTGCTCCTATTTCCTTTTGTCATTTTGTGCTTTATTTTTTTTAATCTTTTGTTTACATTATAAAAATAAATGAGTATTAATCTTTAAAAAATAAATCAAATGTAATACTTTTGACTCATTTTAATTTATTTACTTCTAAATTATATCTAACATTATATATAAATTAAAGTGAGTATCTTAAACATTTTCATATAATTAATAATTAAATATAAATGATTAGATATATCATCAATTAAACATATATTAATCATAACTGTTTGATTTATTTCTATTGTTATTATATGATTCATATTCATTGATCAATTGTATATATAAACATTAATGAAGATGAAATAAAACAATAATTCTTTTCATAAATCTTACGGTCTGAACACAATGAGTTAACAAAACTTCCGGTTCTCTTCTCCATTATAAGTCATCTGTACCAATGCCAAGTTTTCCAGAGAAGCACAGCTATACTATAATGCTATTCGTTTGATAGAGATAAGATAAGAACGGGATAAGCTTATAGGATAGATGAAGGACAAATCACAGGCAGCAGCAAACACAAAACACAGAGAACGAAAGAGGTTTCTTTATGTCACATTTTGGGTTCGTCACAATATTGACGTCGACTCTGTGGCTAACTTCGCTTTGCGAGAAAGTAAACATGATGGGAGGGCGCTCATGAGTAAGAAGCTCAAAGCAAAGATATATATTAAAAAGAGAGAAAGCGCAAAATGTACATAATTGCTATTTTGTGTTATGCGGGTCCAATAAGCATCCTATGCTTTTGTCCACCAAAATCAACACTCTTAATCGTATCGTAGTCGTTAAGCTTTATGACATCCTTTAATTACTTCAGATTTATTGCAACTAAAAGCTCGACACATACCGATTGTACTAGGAGCTTTTAGAGTTAATTATTTTCCAAGGTTAATTAGTTGAATGTCTGTTCATGATAGTTCCGATTCATAGAAGCCCATGTCTGAAGTCACTGTTTTGCTTTGCAGCCTCAACCACAGTACGGATTCAGACATGAATTCATAAGTTGTTGACTTGCTTTGCAACTGTCAAGAGTAAGAGTGAAGACAGGAGTCTCCTGATCCTATATTTTTATAGCTTTGCTTAGCTTTTTTTAGTCATTCAAATCTCACCTTCTTTTAGAAAATGAGTGATAGCAATTATTTCTCATAAGAAAATAAGAAGATGCCTCAAGAGAAAAATTAAAGTACCTAGCTTGGGTTGGATTGCATAACAGAAAAGCACAATAACAACCACCATCATTCTCACCACGTTATAATCATCACTTCTTATCTATTTGCCACCCCACCACTGGAATACTTTCTAAAGGTCCCTTTAGATTTATTCTGGTTTTAATCATGCATTCTTGCTAAACATACAGTTGGAAACTTCCAACTTCCGACTTGTTCTTTATCTTGCATAAATATAGGAATTTCGAATTCTTCTGCTTGTTGGATTCCATCTGAGCCTAAAGGGTCTGGTTCCATGGACCTCAGGTGCTTCTGGATTGGCTTCATTCTGCTATGTCATCTTAGCGTAGTTGGTTTCTGCGATCAAGATGGTATGCTTTGGCCCTGGTCATTGACTGTTGCTCTTTACAGTTCAATTCTTTTAGTTAACAAAGTTCTGCATGTTTTCTGCTATTGACTGTCTTGGTTCGTATTGTAATAAAGCTGGTCTGTGTTCGATGTCTCTCTTGTTTAGAAAAAGAAAAAGAACTTAATTTTTCTGTAGGCCTATTATTAGCTGCCTCAAATTTAATGGAATCAGAACTTTTCATGTACTGACAGGTCAAAGTGCAGATACCTTACCCTCATTTTTTTGGATGTTTCCGTTATACAGGTTTCTTGAGCTTGTCCTGTGGTGGAATTACTGATTATGTCGATTCAAACAGCATTTCGTGGGTCTCAGATGGTCCATATATAAGCATTGGCAACACCACTACCACTGATTACATTGAGGGCTCATCCTCGCCTGGTGTTCCAGTCCGCTTTTTCCCAGATACTCAGGATCGCAACTGTTACAGGCTACCATTAAACAACCAGTCTTCCTTGTTTCTAGTCAGAGCTCAGTTCGTGTATAAGAACTATGACAGGCTTCGGAAACCTCCTACATTCTTCGTTTCTCTCGGTACATCGATGACTAGTACCATAAACCTTGCTATTAACGATCCCTGGACGGAGGAGTTCGTGTGGCAGCCGGTCAACAAGGACTCACTCTCATTCTGTTTACATGCTATTCCAAGAGGTGGATCTCCTGTTATCTCGTCACTCGAAGTTAGGCCACTTCCTCCAGGAGCTTATCAGAGCGGAGTTGGAGATCTCCTAACTAAATTACTTAGGAAGCATTATCGCATCGATAGTGGTTCCACTAATGGATCCTTGAGGTAAGATCGTTTTTTATCCTATTCTTCATTCAGTGTTTTGCTATGTTTATGAAGTTTCCAACTGATTGGAGTTAAACAGGTACCCTTTGGACCCATATGATCGTATCTGGGATGCTGATCAGAACTATACACCATTTCATGTGTCAACTGGGTTTAATATCATGCTCAGCTTGAATATGTCAAGTATAAGTGAGATCCCTCCTGCTGCTGTTCTTCAAGATGCGCGGGTTTTGGCAAGAAGAGATGTCTTAACTTATAACCTTGCACTTGATACACTAGGGGACTACTACATTGTCCTGTATTTTGCCGGGATTCTCCCTGTGTCACCTTCTTTCGATGTCTTACTAAATGGAGATGTTATAGAGTCAAATTACACAGTAAAATTCTCTGAAGCCAGTGCTTTATATTTGACTCGCAAAGGAGTTCAGAGCTTAAATATCACACTCAAAAGTATCAGCTTCAGTCCCCAGATAAATGGCATTGAGGTGTATGAGATTATAGACATTCCACCGGAGGCTTCTTCAACCACAGGTACACCAATTCCTTTGAGTTGGCCATCTAGAAAGTTCTCGCCATTTGATAAAATTGTTTCTGTTTGAGATTTGTGCAGTATCGGCACTTCAAGTTATTCAGGAATCGGCTGGTTTAGATCTTGGTTGGGAGGATGATCCATGCTCTCCAACACCATGGAACCATATTGGATGTGAAGGAAGCCTAGTTACATCAATGTGAGTAGCAAATACGTTTTCTTTTTGTGTTCTCTACTTCCCATGTCGGATATTAGTATTTATTTTGTTTATTTCTTACTTTCCCTTTTCAGGTGGCTTTCAGACATCAAGTTAAGGTCCATCAGTCCAGCATTTGGTGACTTACTGGACCTTAAAACTCTGTAAGTTATTGACTTCACAATAGCGTTTTCATTGTTACTTAGCTGCTTTTGTTTGTCATCGATTCGTCTTATGATTCAGGGATTTACATAACACATCACTAACTGGAGAGATAAGGAACTTGGGGAGCCTCCAACAACTTGAGAAGCTGTAGTGTATCCCTCTTGAACAATTTAAATGGCAAGTTTTCCTTCTATTAAAAAAGAAAAAGAGGAAGTGCAGTTTGATCTGATCAGTTGGCACTTTCAGGAATCTGAGTTTCAACAGCCTAACATCCTTTGGAAGTGAATTGGTGAACTTGGCTAACCTTCAAATCTTGTAAGTAAATATTTCTCCAGTGAAATTGAAAAATTAAGGCTATGATAATTTTATGCTCTTTCGTACCTGTGTGGCGTGTCAGCCTTTAATGCCCCGAATAGGGATACCGTTTTTCTCATTCTGTTTATTCATCATGAAGGGATCTTCAGAGTAATAATTTGCAAGGAATAGTTCCTGATGGCTTGGGATACTTGGAGGATCTTCATTTCCTGTAAGTTAGCTCATAATACCTAAATCTACCAGTACTGAGCCAATCATTCTGCTTCTCTAACTTTTGAAACATCTTACCGGATGAGAAATATCTGTTGAATTCTTAAGGAATCTGGAGAACAATAAATTACTGGGTTCTCTCCCTCAATCTCTTAACAAAGATGGTTTGGAAATAAGGTAAGATAATGACTCTTGTTTACTATTACTATTCGTTTGCATATGCTCATTAATCAAAATTTATGCAGGACATCAGGGAACAAGTGTCTTTCCTTTGCCACAATGACGTGCAACGATGATTCGACCAGCACTTCTATTGAGACTCCTCAAGTCACTATCTTGCCTAGGAAGAAACCACATAAAGATAATCATAAGTCAGTTATACTCGGTGCAGTTGGAGGAGCCCTCCTCATCCTTCTTGTTGTTTCTCTTTCAGTATTCGTTTACACAAGGAAAGGAAGAGATGAAGCTACTTACGCAGAAAGTAAGTGGAAATTCACATGTTATGATACAAAAGTTCAAAATTAATTTTTGTTTGCATTCACCTTGGCTGCTCAGGATCTGCAATAGAAATGAGAAACTGGAATGCTGCAAGAATTTTCTCTTACAAGGAAGTCAAATCAGCCACAACCAACTTTAAGCAGGTGATCGGTCGTGGCAGTTTTGGTTCTGTTTACCTTGGAAAGCTTTCAGATGGCAAGTTGGTAGCCGTGAAAGTGCGGTTTGATAGAACTCAACTTGGAGCTGATTCTTTCATTAATGAGGTCATCATCTTGATTCTTTTATTTGGCAGTATTCCATTTCATGCTGTCTATGTAGCACGGGCACGGTAAAATGGAGCCGAATCTATGTGTCGGACACATGTTCGTGTCGAACATCCATTGACACGCGATAGACACGTGCCAGACACGTATCCGTACGTTTCAGAATTAAAAAAAATTTTCAGCTCTGACACGACTCGGACATATCTGAAGACCGCTTGGACTTAATGAAATATATGCTCCATGAAATATATAATCTATATTTTTTTAGAGGTTCTTATAAAGTACCAAATATATATGAACTATCAACATGTTAGAAGTCTTGGAACACATCAATCAATATATAAATCATATTATAAATTTTGAATATATATATATATATATATATGCCGCGTCTATTTCCACAAAATTTTAAAAGTTGACGTGTCTTGTGCCTGTGTCCATGTCGTGTCCGTATCTGCTTCTTAGCACGCTGCAAATATGGACTCGTTAAACTTGACTACTCCGATGCCTAATATAGTCTGTCAGATAAGCGCTGACAGATATCACCGAGCGAATGTTGTTGAACTTTCTCTACTGTATTCACAGTTAGCTGAACTTTGAATGTGGTTTGCTATTAGGTACATATCCTATCACAAATTCGTCACCAGAATCTTGTATGCCTGGAAGGATTTTGCTACGAATCAAAGCAGCAGATACTGGTGTATGAGTATCTGCCTGGTGGATCGCTGGCTGATCACCTTTATGGTATTATGTAAATCCTATATACATACATATTTAAATGTTTTATAATTAAAATTCCCTTCTATTGTCTTCTTCTAGGTCCTCACAGTCAAAAAGTTTCTTTAAGCTGGGTTCGTAGACTGAAAATTGCTGTTGATGCTGCAAAAGGTACGATATCTATTGCATATATATCCTTCAACTACAAGGTAAGAATTACGAGCATGTATTGAAATCCGTCAACTTTCAGCTAGTGTATTGTCCAACATTAGCCTTTATGGACAAAAATGTTTACTAAAGTAGGTCCCAAGAGAAGTATTAGTTTGTTTCTCTATTCCCTGTGAGGTTTTGTTACTAAATCGTTACACCATATCACTAACGCTATTCTAGGACTGGATTACTTGCACAATGGGAGTGATCCTCGAATCATACACCGTGATGTCAAGTGTAGCAACATATTATTGGACAAGGAGATGAACGCCAAGGTCTGTGACTTTGGCCTTTCCAAGCAAGTTGTGCATGCGGATGCAAGCCACGTTACCACAGTTGTAAAGGGCACTGCAGGTTACCTTGACCCTGAGTAAGTCATTCATATCCTTAACATACAACATTTGATTCTTGATTGAAAAAATTCTTACTAGATCATGCTATATATGCAGGTACTATTCTACTCAACAGCTCACAGAGAAAAGTGATGTCTATAGCTTTGGTGTTGTTCTCCTGGAGTTAATATGCGGAAGAGAACCCCTGCGGCACACTGGAAGTCCAGACTCCTTCAATTTGGTGCTATGGGTAATTCCAAGCTTTCCTTCATATCTAGAAGTTAATTTATAGAATTTACATGCCCAGTTGCTTCCTTATTTAGTATAGTGGGTTAAAACTTGAGCTGTCTACATTTTTGACACTTCTGTTGGCTAGAAGTTAATATTTTATGATATAATGATGAGCTTGTGTTCCGATTGTGAACTACAGGCCAAGCCCTACTTGCAGGCAGGTGCATTTGAGATAGTGGACGAGAGCTTGAAGGGAACATTTGATGTGGCAAGCATGAAAAGGGCAGCTACAGTTGCTGTAAGGTCTGTAGAGAGAGATGCCTTACAGAGGCCAACAATAGCAGAGGTTGTGGCAGAGCTAAAAGAAGCATACAGCATTCAGCTTTCATACCTGGCATCTTGTGACATGTAAAAAGGTTCTAGGGCTTTAAACAAACCAAAAACACAAAGTTTTCTCATATGCTTATAAAAGAGTGATGTTCTGAACAAGCAATTTATCTATCAGAAGGCCTATTTATCTGTGCCGTAGACAGCCAAGAATGTACTTATAGATGTACCTCATAGCTATTAATTTCTACTTAAAGAAGCTGCACGGTGAATTAATACTTAGGTAACAAGTTCTCAGAAGCTGAAAGTGCATCAAATTTGCAAATTGAAGGTCAAACCAGAATTGTTAGATTGGAGTCAGTTACAAAATCAGTGAAAGGAGGAAAATGATTATATGAATTTAGCTAAGGAAATCGAGGACACTTTGGTTCTAAGCATTGATAGCCCATTGAGTATTCGGTTCTAGACTTTGGAGCTTTGTTTCATTCTTCTCCATGCATGAGCTGTTCCAAAAGTTTAAACCTAAAAAATTCAAGAAGTTTTAACTTATTGATGATAAGCTACTAGAAATTATAGGGAAGGGGGATGTGTTAATTAGGACTTCTAGTAAGGATAAGTGGGAGCTATAAGATTTTAATTATATTCTAGACCTAAAGAAAAATTTGATCTTAACGGGTAAGTTCGATAATATCGAGTTTAACGGTAAGTTGGATAATATTAAGTGTAGGATAACATTCAAAAAGGGATCTAAGAAGTTCAAGACAAGCGTTAGGGTTGTAACATAGGGATAAAGACAAGAATATCATACATTCTATAATGTAGTCATCCTAGCTAATTTTGATAGTTCAAGGTTATGGCATGATAGCTTAGGCATATAAGCAAGAAAGGATGAAGATTATAGCCTTGACAAAGTTTCTTTTGGGTTTAAAATCAGCTAATATGGATTCTTTTAAGAGCTATGTATAAGGAAAGAAAAATAAAATCAATTGCTTAAAGGTGGGAAAAAGTTCAAAGGCAGAGAAGTTGGAGATATTGCACACAGATGAATGAGGACCTTTAACTATTACATCTTTTAGAGGCTCGATATAGCATGTCACCTTTATTGATGACCATAACAGAAAGGTATGGGTTTATTTTATGAAAAATAATTCTGATGTATTTTCCTTTTTTTAGATGTAGAAGGATAAGGTTGAGAATCAAACTGGGAAGAAGATCAAATACTTAAGGTCTGATAATAGAGGAGAATATGATAAGACAGAATTCAAGAAGATTTATGCTAATAGGAAATTAGATTAGCCAGAACAACTCTTGGTAAAGCTAGCAAAGAGTGTGTGGGTTTATCGGAGGTTACTAAAAATGTTTTGGCATATGCAGTTCATACAGTAGCATACTTAATAAACAGAGGGTCATTAGTTTCTTTGCGTTTCAAGGTTTTAAAAGAGTTGTGGATGAGAAAAGAGGTAAATCTTTCACATATGATAACTTTTGGCTATGTGGACTCTTATAAGCGAGATAAACTTAATCCTAAGGCTATGAAATATTTTTTTCATTGGATATGATTCTAATGAGTTTGGGTATTGATTTTGTAACATTGTGATGTGACTTTCATTGAAAGTATCCTATACAAAGATAGAAACAATGAAGTGAGAGAAAGGTCTTAAAGGTTGGTCATGTGAGCAAGGCTGTATATGACGGATATATCGACAGACACTGAGATCAACATGGCACTAATCGAGACTTGATGTTACCTCCTAACCCCGCAAGTCAAATTAGGCTTAAAAGACTTAAGACCACATTAAATTCTTTCATAACTCGTGTGGATGATGATAGACTCTGAGAGAATCAAGATCCTCGCTCACAGCTTCAGTTTGTCAACTTGAGCCAAGTTTTAGGTCGGAATAGCACTTGATGGGTGCACATGCTAGGTGCGCACACCAGCACCCAGCAGGCCCAGGCGTGCAAGCCAACCCTTGGCCTCTTTTTCTTTGGGTTGTTTTTTTTACTATTTTAATTTAATCAAGTTGGACTTGATTATAAAGTTTTAGAAACTTTATGATTAAAAATGAGATATTTAATAAATAAGGATCAATATAAGATATTGAATCTTATTTGGGCATAATTGGTATTTAATTAGAGTCATTTGTAATTCTAATTAAAGTTTAATTGAAATTAGTATTAATTTTAATTAAATTACTAAAATGTCCAAAGCTTATTATAAATAGGCTTGAGCTCTATCGGGCTAGCACTTCATGCTTAACCCTATCTGAAAAAGTTATAAAGTTCTCTCAATCTGTTCTTTGGATCTCATTAGAGGCCGGACATTTGTGCAGCTATGGTGGTTGAGACGGATCGGTTTCGGAAACAGTTCGAAGGATGCATCAAGATAAAGATCAAGCTTCGGAATAAAGTACTAATTAAATTTCTACTTATTTTGATTCGTGTTAATCATTTTATAGAATTAAATAGATCTTGGTTTCCGAGAAATCAAAGGTCGCGAAAAAGTTTTGTAATTATTCGCTGCGATTCAGATCACATCCCGACTCGATTTTCCAATTCCTCCTCAAATTTATAGAGACCTCTTAAAAAGATTTCTCCAACACCGTTGTTTCCAAAAAAAACAAAATTTTAAGCAAATTTCCCAAGTAAAACACCAAAGGAAGGGGTCGAACTCGAACCTTTCGACCTTATGGTTAACAACCACAATATAGACACAAACACAAAGATACCGCATCCTCTTAGCACCCAACCATTTGATGAATTTTATTGAGAGTAACTTGGACCAAAAATTCCAAATTATTGGTCACATCAGAAGCTATAGTGTGTGAAGGTTAAATCTTTTCTACGGGAAGGTTTTAACAATGGGGTTTATTATATGAACTCTTCGTAATTATCAATTCCAAAGGATTATTAAATTCTAAACAATTTAATCAAATTGTAAAAATATTTTTTTACTCTGATATTATTGTTAGAAAATTGGGTTGATAGCTGACCCAACTATAGTGAAATAATTACGAAATTTTTTTGTAACTTTTGATTTTTCAAAAAGTCAAGATTTATTTAATTCTATAAAATGATTAACACAAATCATAATAAAGCGAAAATTTAATTCGTATCGTATTCTAAATCTTGATATTTATCTTGTTGTATTCTTTGAATCGTTTTCAAAACCCATCCGTCTCAACCATCGTAGTCACACAAGTGTCTGACCTCTAACGGTATAAAACAGGTTGAAAGAACTCTGTAACTCTTACAAAGAGGGTTAAGCAAGAAGTGTTGCTCCATAGATCTTAAGTCTATTTACAATAGGTTTTGGACGTTTCAGTGATTCTAATTTCAATTAAACTTTAATTAAAATTACAAATAATTCTAATTAAATGCTAATTATGTTTATATAAGATTCAATATTTCATATTGATCCTTATTTATTAAATATCTTATATTTAATCATAAAATTTATCAAACTTTACAATCAAGTCTAACTTAATTAAATTAAGTTTGCTCTCTTCAACCCATTTTATATGTGAGACTCATTAGGTACCTAAATAAAATCTAATTTTAATTCATAATTAAAATTAAATAAATTAAAACTCCTTTTAATTTATCTTTAATTATTCAATTAAATAATTAATTATAGATCAAGATTGATGTCTAGCAGCACATCATGACCATCCAAATATTTAAGAATGTTAAAGTGATTTTGACTAACCCTTCCGTGCATAATTTTTTTCATATAATTCAATCATTTCATCATATAATGTTTCGATTAGACATAAAATATATAATTAATATCTATTCTATTTTGAGTCTAATCATATTAGTTCCCTGTTATTAGTTATCGATT
>JANTPM010000009.1:18006935-18023191 GCA_025434745.1 Erythroxylum divaricatum
GGGTGTCGGGTAGATTTTTAGGTTTTAATGTTTTTCAATTTGCAATTTCGTTCCTGGAAATTTTAATTTTTGCGAAACGATCCCTAAAATTCCGGTATTAACGGTACCGGCCGGTACCGACCGAAATCCTAACCCGGTATTACTAAGCCCGTTCCGGTACCAGTTTTCAGCCAGAACGGAACGGTATTCGAATCATTGCTAGAAACGAAAAAAAAATTACTTAAAAATTATTATTCTATACTCATTTTAACATAAAAACATCATTCACGAAACTCTAGCAGTTTCACAATGTCCACACTATCCCCATTGAACTACGTGACCAAGCGAGGGCTCCCGTGGACCCACTTCCAAACTATGCACCTTATCCAAGCTTACCAGCACTACTGCTACTCCGCTAACTGCCCCCAACTCAAGGCCACCGAATGGGAAGAGATTGCCGCCGCCATCCCCACTCGCTCCGCCACACAATGCCGCAACAAGATGGAGAAGCTCCGTCGACGCCACCGCCAAGAGATACGCCTTGTATCAACGGGAGGCGCGAGTTCGTGGCCCTTCTTTGACCTGATGGACTCGTTGGAACTCGGTCCCTTTCCAGTCTCTGTTCCTCTTTTGACTATGTTTCCATCTACTACTAACACCTTCCACGACCTCCACGGTGCTAATTTGGAGGAGGACGGTGAAGAAGATTTAAAAACCCATGGATACAAACCCAAGTCGCGGAGTATCAATTATATAATCAGGAAACCTGGCATTGTGAATAGGTTTGCGAGTGGTGAAAAGAGGAAGAGGCTGGAGGAGAAGGACGATGGAGAGGTATTGGAGGAGGAAGAGGGCGGTGGAGGGATAGCGGTGGAGTGGCGTTTGGCTGCAGAGATGACGGCATTCTGGGAGAGAATGGCAGTGGTGGAGAGGAGGAAGATGGAAATGGTAAAGGAGACTGAGAGATGGAGACTGGAGATGGAGATGAAGAGAATGAAGATGATAAGAGATTCCCAGAACATAGTTGTTGATATCATTGCTTCTGTTTTTGGTATAAGTTTTTAAGTAACCAATCTCTTTTTGGGCTTAATCTAACTTGAGCGCCAGAAAGTGGCTTTCGATAATGGAATAGCTATGATATTGTTGTCCGTTGCTGGATTAATTGTGTTTTATGTGCATACTTGCTTACTTCTTAACTTGGATGATAAGCAACTATTGAGGATTTTCAGCTGGAGGTTTTGCTTTCTCTGGCAAACATATCACAACGTACTCTGTTTCTTTTTGGGAATATGCACATCATTCATTCAATTCGACTGCTGCTGGTTCTGTTACATCATCTTGGTGTGTTGGGCCACTATGGCCTGGACTCACGATTTTGATTTAGCATTTCTCGATTACAAGACACGTTTTTTTCATTGCTTTCTGCTGTGTAAAACTTAAAGCCGTAACGGTAAGGGTCGTCTCGTATCATCTGGCAATCCGTTAACTTTCCTTTCTAATAGACTTATTTTCAAAATTTGCCTTGCTGAGTAGGCGATTGGTGTTTGTTTACCCCTGCTTGCACAAATCATTCACTTGAGCCAATACTCAGTGTCAAAGCATCTTCGGGCAAAAAATTAATGGGAATAATAAGAGGACGATCATTTGACGATGGCATTTCAATTAACTATAGCTTTTTAAAGTAGAGAAGCAAATTAGTGTAAAAGATCATAAAGTAAACAGATGATTCCGTTAAACAGACCAACATAATGCTGAATCTGGCAACGCAACCAAAGATAAAAATGATATGAGGTGAATGCAATAAGAGACACGAGGACGACTTGTGAACCCTAGTGCTTTATAGCTTGTAAGACTAAAGAAAAGCAGTGCAAAACCTCAAAGGGTTACCTGTTCAATGAAATATAGCACAACCAAAGGCGGTTTTAACAGTTACACATCCACTGTATATTGTCTCTATAATCTCATCAGGGAAATGCCATGGTATCTTGTAGTATGACACGATCCACTTCGTGATGGGTAAAGATGCTTAATGAAATAAATACACAAGTCTGTCTCGAGATACTAACTGTTTATAAACGTAACTGAGCTATGAATCTTACGAATACAGAATTGCTTTTCTCAACTTCTTTTCCCTTTCAATGAAATACAAGGCAGAATAAGACTTCAAAGCTTCAATTTGATCCATCAAATTTGCAAAAAACGATGCAAAGGACATTTACATACATCTGTTAAACACTTCAAATATATACAGAAGGATCAGCTATCAAGGCATGTCGCAAACTAAATACTAAACACAATAAACATTACAATGATCAAATTGCAACCATGGCTGTAGCCTACTGCCTATGATGATGCTAATGATATCAGATGCACCCATTGGACATCACATATTCACAAAATTTCCAAGGCCTTTGCCCATAACAATGATCACTACTTAATTTGATGGTGTACAAATGCATAAGCACTAACCTAATGGGGGGCATAAAGAAAAGGCCCCTCTGCACAGCCAGACACGCAAGCCGGGCAAAAGGTAGAGGAAAGTACAAGAAAAGGAGAGACGAGACCCTGTACAAATGTCTATATCTGTCCCCTTTCTTCCCAAACCTCTAGACCAGTGGTAATATACATGATTTCCCCAAATTAACAAAAAGTTTAAAGGAGGGAAAAGAGCCAGAACACTTTTCTTTGTACTTACGTAAACCTACAATCACAACTTTACTGCTTTGAATGCCGTTGTCGAATAACCAGCTTCATCTGCAAAAGATCCACTGCTCACGTTACAACTCATTATTGGGAAGCATAATCAAAATATAATGCAAACTTGGGAATTTTTCAGAAACGGGGATTCTCCTAACAGTTAGTGGAAACACATGGAAGTGTCCAACTGAATAGGGAATTTTCAGAGGAACTTTAAACCTTGAGAAAGGGAACAGGACAATAGTGTTAAAAGAAATGCATGATCACAAGAGAACATCATAACATTTGTAAAATGATTAAATATTAGGGCCAAAGGTTTCTAATGAGACAGATCAACCCATTCGTGTGCACGCAGCCTCACTCAGACTGATTAGTATTTGCAATAAACCTATTAAAGGGAAAAAAGGAGGCCAAGGCTACCAAGTATACCTGTACACTGCTCCTTACAAAGGCTTATATACCGAATCCAAGCATCATCGACGCTCCAGGGAATTCTCAATTCACAACAATTGTTTCATTCCAGCTGTGAATTGGAAGACCTCATATACATATTATTTCCTTGTGCTGATTGAGAATGTGATGTTTGCTGGGACTGCTGGTGTTGTGGCAGTGGCATGGGAGAACATTTTTGTTCTTGTGGTAATTGTTGCTCTTGCAACTGGAACACTTGTTGAGATGGTTGTGGCAGAGTTGTTGAATGGTTAGATGGCTGCTGCTGCTGTTGCCACTGTGCTGCAGCATTCTGTCCATGTTGCCCAAAACTTCCTGATGAATGCCTCTGGCCTAAACCTTGGCTGACAGATGGAACTGTCTCAATCCCAGATGAATTTGTCAGAGGTGGACTCCCAACAGAACCCACCTGGGATGCTAAATTTGGCAAACAAGAATCGTACAAGGGCTCTGATGCGTTCCACTGAGGAATGGCAATAGAAACTTGGGCAGAGCAAGCTGAATCATTGCATGACTGAGGCATTGGTAATGATGTACTTGAGGCCATCTGCGAAATGCTGTGCAAGGGCTCATGATCCATACAAATTTTATCAATTTGAGGTTTTATTGGCAGATCAGAGTTAGCCTGATGATTTCGTTGAAGCATTCCCTGAAAGTTTGATTGGGCATGACTACTTTGCTTCTGATGAAGCATTGTTGATGACTGTTGCAGATGCTGGTGGTTGGAAGCCATCATCTGTGTGGGAACAGCTTGACCTGATCCGATAGCTGGAACCTGACTTTGAGTGCTATCAGAAGGAGAAGACATCTGGTGGAGCTGCTTTGAGGGCTGAGGAGGTGTTGAGCCAGAAAATACCTTTGGCTGTGGCTGGGAATTGTTTGAGGTTTGAGGTGGAATCAATGGTTTAGAAGGTTGAACTGGATTTAAGTTAGCCGAGTACAAGCCTTGACCCTGCATCAAATGCATCATTTCCTCTCCCTTTTCAGAACCTTGGTTTCCTGCTGGCAGAGAAAGGCCATTGGGATGAGGATGATCAATGGAGACATTCTGATTCGCCATCACGTTCCCTCTGCCCATCCCCTTTCCGATGTTGGCGTGCTGTGGTGATTGTGAATGCTGCCGTTGCTGAGGATGCTGCCGGCCTGGCTGTTGAAACTGTTGCTGCTGTGACTGCCGCTGCCGTTGCTTAGCTATCGGATTTGTCAATCCACCTACACCTGTTTGAGGATTTTTGCTGAGACCATGATGTGGCGTTTTCTGCTGCTGTACTGATATTTGAGTCATTGGGGAAGATGGTGTCAAAGGAGGAAGTGATACAGGCTGCTGTGAAACGGGTGGTTGAATCTGCGAGTTATTTTGCATAGAAGATGATCTGGGAAGTTGGGTGTTGGGCATCAAGGCACTAGAGTTAGCAAATTGTTGTTGTTGCTGCTGCTGCTGCAGTAGACGCTGCTGCATCTGCCTTTCTTTAGCTAAGCGGATTGCATATGCTTGCTGCCCTGATCCTGTACCATGATTTGGACCCTGAAGGTGAGGATGATGAGTGCCTGGTATATGAGATGGCTGTGGAGATCCTTGATGCTGCTGTTGTGGATGGCCTGGATATGTCTGCACAGGTGAATTTGTCTGATTAGCAAAAGGAGAACTTAATCCATTATAAGCAGGAATCCCCTGAATGTTTCCCTGTGAGACCTGCATCTGAAGTTCTGGCACCATCATTGGCCTCTGATGCTCAGGATTATGGCCAGGCTATGAAGAAAATAAACACTTTTGTCATATAGCAACACATGAAGGGTGGGTGCACTTAAATTTGTCAGAAGGAAATTCAAATCAACTGAGGAACTGACTAGGATTTTGACGTCAATGCACATTCTCCTATAGCTAGAATTAAATCTGAAATACAAGAGGGCAGAATAAAAGATTCTCAGCCATTTTCAAACAGTGAATTCTGTGGAAGTCGATCAAGTTTAGATGTCAGTTGATACAACAAATCTATCACACTGACAATTCTTGCATGTTTTCTTCAACATGGGGCTGATGCTGAATAGTGAGATAGGATTAAACTTCAAAACAAGCAATTGTTGCGATGTTCTTACACTAGTCCACAAGTCTGAGGCAAACTAAAAAACTTGAGAAGGTACCCCGAAGTCCAATACTTGAACTAACCTCAATCAAAAACAGTCCCCACAAAGAAGCACACATTTGCAGAAATGTATGTACACAGATGTATGCATTTCATGCAAAGTAAAGAAAGGAATTACTTACTCTCATTGTGTTAAAAGTTTCACGGGGTCTGATTGAATTCCCTTGACCAGAGGGATGTACATTTACAGCGCTTGACATCCCGACAATACCAGAGGAAAGCACACTTCCAGAGTTAAGCATGGGTGATGAATGCATTCCTTGAAACCCTGGCCTTGACATGGGCATGCTTCTGTTCATCCCAGGCACTATGCCCATTCCAGTTCCACCCGGTAGCACACGAACCCCGCGATCGGTTCCAGACATGGTGCCAGAGACCGGCAAATTTGACTGTTGCAAGTTTCGACTGGCCAACATTTGGTTGTAATGTTGCAACCTCTGTTGCTCATCAACAGGTAAAGATGGTCTTGCAACATTGTATCTCCCATCCCTGCATATGAATATGATAATCATCTCAGAATAATAATCAAAAAATGTTAGCAACTAAGCCATAGAGCAACGTGCTACCTGCCAAGCGTATTGACTACACCAGATTGCATTGGTGAACTATTTCCAAGGATCATACCAGAAGATCCTTGCATAGGGGAATTCACACCTGAGGTAGGAAGCATTGATGACACCGCTCCTTGTTGTGGCATTGCTAAACCACTAGCTTGAGAAGCTTGATAACCCAGGGAAAGAACATCTGGGTTTGATGTATTTGCATCACATAGATCAAGGGGCCTTCAGTCAGCCAACAACAAACAGAATGTACAATAAATTTGCTTCCGTCAGAAAACCCAGTTTCAAGTAGGCAAAGAAGCCTTGAAACATAAATGTAGCAAGCTTATTAAGATGAATGGCAGTGATAAGCTGGATACAGGCTAAACCACAAATATGGATAAAATCAGAGAAACTTACGTTAGAACAACTCCACTCAAGTTTTTTGGGTAAGCTTGCAAAAGAGCTGCACCATGAGAATTGTGCACTACTGCCAATTGCTTAGGATCCTGATTATCATTCTGCTGGAAATACAGAAATGAAAAAAGAAGAAAAGCTCATGATTAGAAAAGAATCTAGAAAGAGAGAAAGACTAGCTCAAAAGAGCAGTCTTAAGCATTTAATGCCTTAGCCTATAAAATTGTATGACTAATCGTCATCTTTATCTCTTGTCATGATTTGATACACGCCTTTACACCTCATCCATATGCGAAGCATGCCATTGAAATAAACAAGCTGGAAACAGTATTTCTCAACATGTAACTGAAAAAGAATAAAGAAAGCTTGTGGAGACGCATTATGTTCAAAAGATGACACTGAGTTATGTCTATATCCAAAGAAGTGACTAGAACATGTATTGAGCAGGTAAAAAAACAGAAGCACCATCGACTTGTTCATCAGGTTCCAAAGGACCAACACATATCACATGTATCAATGCAAAATGATAAACATAAAAAACAAACCTGACTCCTATAATGTTCCTTCTTTCCAATCATAATAATTTTTTCAAAATGGGACTTGAGCATATCCTCTTCCATAGGACCTTGCAACCGCTGAAACAACTGTCTAGCACTACCCTGAAAGTGAGCAGTATTAAAAAAATGAATTAATGAAATTAGCCAAGCAGCAAAAGGTCCCACACATATTAATACTATACATGTTAATGCTTCAAGGAAAGAAAAGGAAATAAGTGAAAGAAAAAAGTGAAATAAATATCAAAATCTTGCCTTTGGAATGCCAGGCAAAGTTGAAGGATAAGACTGAGTCGATCCTGAATCTTCTGCACTATCAGCACCATCACCAGCACCTTTATCCATCAATATCTTGTGCCGTTCTTTGCATTCTTTGGGCTTGCGAAATATACACTGGAAGTATTGAAGAAGAAACAAAGTATAATTGGAACAAGCGCCATAACATGCTCCAACATATATGAGCAAAAGCCAAATAGCAGAGAGATGAAGTATTTAATAAAAAATTGCAGCAGCAAAACTAAAGTTAAAAATATTTACAAGCTGGTATATTCCTCATAATTAAGGCAAATACCACAGACATTGAAGCATACATTATTTACCTTAAATTGGAGGGTGCTGTTGATTGCATCGCTGACAAGTTCCCAGTTAGGGCCCATGTCATGTACAAGGACAACAAGTGCCTGAAGAAGCAAATTAGGAATTCAATTAGCGTAAATATCTTTCTACAACCAAATAGAGACAATTTTGGAAATGAAAAGCGATAGAATACCTGATCTTCAAAAAGTGACCATGGGCTTCCAGGACCTGGCTGCCCAGCAGATATCTGAACAGAAGATAAATGCTCAATTTCATGGAAAGAATATGAACAAAGGAAAAGCAGCAAGTTGAAAAGAAATGATAATCGCCAGAATTCAAAAGACTACCTTCAGAGATTTAGTTTTTTTGTTGCCCCTGTCCCGGCCAATAATTTTCATGAACTTTGAGTTGGACATATTACTCATTTGTGAAGTTGCTGGAGAAGGGATAGATCCAGTCAATGGAGTCATGTTGTCAAAAGTATTTTCTAATGAATGCTTCATTATCTTTGTCTTCTTTGCAGAATATTGACCATGCAAACCTTGAACAAAAAATTGGAAGTGTCAAAGCAATCAAGGTGAAAATTTGGCTTTTTAGAAGAGCCAAAAATAAGAATGATATTCATAAAATCTATGACAGCCCGGGTTTGGGAAGAAATCTCAGAACTCAAAAAACAGTAGGAAAGACAGGACCCAAAAATCTAGAGGAACAGTTTGGGGATATCTCTGACGTAGATTCGAAAAAGAAAAAGAAAATTTGCAAATCTAAGTTCAGCCTCTTTGCAGTTCTTCAGTATGAATTCTTTAAGAGAACAGTAGGTTAATCAAATATTTAACTCTTTGAAAAGGTGAAGCATAATTTTTTTTTTCAATTAGGCTCATCAATTGTCTCATGACCAAACAAACAAATTAATCAGGACAAGGGATGCTGATAACCCCTCTGCATTGATAGAAGAGATAAGGTAGAATATGGAGGGTGAGATGGCCTCCAAGCTTGAATGATCTCTGAGGCCAGCAACATAAAAAATTGCTATTTGATTGAATAAGTAGAGGAGAAAAACAGTAATATGAAAAGGAGGACTTTACCACTGATTCCATTAGACTCAAATTGATAGCCATCCAACCTCTTTTTCAAATTATCCCTCTGCAGTTAAGAAAAGCACCATCAGAATAGTAAAAACTGTTTCAGGAAAAGCTTATTTCATGCCAAGTTTGGCCAATAAGATGGGCAAGATAAGAAAAAACACACAGTGGCCTCAGCTAGGTATTTAAATGTTTGATGTTGTGTAGCTAGAGAACATATAGAGCATTTTATCAGAGTATCGTTCCCTTGAGGTTAAAAGGGAATTGCCAGCTTTCTCAGCCTTGAAGAAAACTTTCACACAGGAAATACCCAAACTGCCAACAGCAATGCAAGTTTAAAGGAACCGCGAGGTCTTCCAATGATACCAATGTCAAGGAACCAACCAAAAATATAACTTTTACACAGATAAAAGCTTGAAATTACAGATGACTATTGAGTTATCGAATATTCAGTCAAAAGATAAGTTCACTTCCCAAACTGTAGCTACAGAATGTTTTACAGACACAAACTTGTCAACCTTTCTTAGATTTGCTTATCTTGTGGTTTTCCTTATCACAATTGTCGTTATTACTCACAAATTCCCTTCTTCTGTGACGAGGGTATCATCCAACAGCTTATGGCACGTAATTATATGCAATTTAACCAAACTGAAATAATGCAAACATAGACTTTCATTATAAAGACAGTAACAAGAAGTCCCAGATGAAGTTGCATCCCGCTCATTAGCTTTTCACCAGCCTGAACCTTACAGGGTAAGTAAAAGCAGAAAAAGAAACGGAAGATGCATTCACTCTCCATCCCACACACCCTATAAATTAGAAGTTTACGAGTGATTGTTCATGTGACACAAGCTCATTTAAGTGTTTGTGTGTGTGTTTGTGTGCGTGTGCGTGTGCGTGTGCGCGATTGTATGTGTAATGTGTGTGATACCATATTTGAAGAATCTAAAGACACTGGCTGCACTTGTGACAATAAATCTTTATAGAAATGCTCAATACATGTAAATTGAAATACTAAATATACTTCTTAGCAGGACAGGTAAACCCAGAAGAAAAAAATTTGTTAGTTGAAGAGCTTAAGAAGATGTTGACTTGAGTAGGAAACTTCACTAGAATTGGCAATAAAGACAGCGATTCTTGAGAATTTAAATGAACATATGCATGTCTTCAGAAGTTATTATAAAAAATAATTAGAATAATTGTAAATATTAAATTCCACATTTTAACAAGCTTGTCATATAAAGTCACCAAACCTAATCTTTTAATAAGCAAAGAAAAGAAATTATTAACCTGTTCATTGTGAACAGCAGATTCCAGCTGCCAACCCTGCTCATAAGTGGAACCCTGTAAAAATGAATCAAGTATTTACACCGATATCCAGTTAACAACACAAAAGAATGTACCTTTACCAGGATCAGTAAAATCCCAACAACAGTTCAAATTATAAAATTCTAATGTACCAGATTCTTTGCCTTTTTCTTCTTTTTCAGCTTCATTGATGTTTCTGCACAGTCATATAGAACTTGCTTTTCAAACTCTCCAACTGACTCAGCCTCCATGCTTTTCTGGATTTGTAATCCACCATGTAAAGTAGTTTGATCATCCTGAAAAGAACTAGTATCTCCACTTGATACATCTGTCTTGGCTGGAGTCTGTCCAACCACAGGAGTTCCAACACTGAAAGGACTTATAAACCTCTGCCTAGAAGCAGTGCGCATTCGTTTTGGCAGAACTGGACCAACAGGCATATTATTGCCTGGTCTTTTGCTCATTAAGAAACTTTGTTGACAACTAACTGAAGTATCTCCATAAGGTAATTCAGCCCCCACATCAACCGATCTTGCAGTGTATGACTTCATAAATCTTTTCCGTTTCTTCTGATCATGTTTAGTTGACTTGCTACCTTCAAAACCTCCATGCAAATAGTAAGCACTTGTCTCTCCTTCCTCTTCATCATATGTGTTCTCATGATATTCAAAATCTGAGTTTTAGAAATGAAATTGTGAAATCTATGGAAGAAGCAGAAAGGAATTTGAGGGAAAAAAATTGTTCAGCATTACCTGCTGCACCATCATACATAGATGTATCAATTTCCTCTTGTATGCCATTAACAATTTTCTGGAAGAAGCGCATCCAGTTGCAAAAGTAAGAAAGATGAATATCGAAGAAAAAGTTACATTTTCCAACAGTTCCTCACAGCAGTTAACACTGATTACATTTTCACAAACTTAAGACTACAAGTTTATTTTTTGTCTTGCAGACAATTATGTAAAGCTCATCATATCTGAGTGCACAATCGCAATGAAAGCCATTCCATACTATGATTCATTTTTAATGGATTTCTGGAAGTTAGAGCTAATTAAATGAGTAAATGCATAAACTGAAGAAATCTTCATTCACCTGACGTTGGGCAAAATGAGATTCAATGGAGTTTCTGTAGGTCTCCATCGCACCTGAAGGTACCACATAGAAAAGGCTTTCCTGCCAAGCAAAAAGAAACAGAGGAAATCTTTGACATGTGTATATAAAGAGGTTGCCTTTGGTCAACTAAAAGGACCAAAGTAAACATCTAAAAGGTGTATGGAAAAATAGACACATACTTCTGTGAGCTGATCATCCCATGAAACTTCCATAATTCCCAAATCAGAGACTCTGTCAGGAGTTGTTGGGACTTCTGCTTGCAGAGGAGGAACTGGAGAGCCATTACATCTCAGAAACCTCACAGCATATTTCTGAATTGCAACTGCAGAGTTTCTACTTAGATTTTGTGTTGCCAAGTGTTTACACTTTTCCTGCACAAAAGATGGTTTAGAACATCAGTAAGTTGTACCAATATTAGCTTTAATCCCTGCCCGTTCCCACAGCTACACGAGTTACAAAACAAACAACTCGTTGAATCCCATCCGCTAATGTATGCAAAGAACAAATAATTTGAACATGCATACAGCATAGATATTTAGATATTGCGTATCTTCCATAAAGTGAATGAATTTCCTACGGAGTATAGAGATAACATCTGAAAGAACTTTAGACATTAAGCTACTGAAAGAAATAATTATTTTGGCGAAATAAAACGTTTTAGTACTCTATATGGGATACATTAAGATTAGACAGATATAAGAAAAAGAAAAGCTCAAATGAAGTGCTAAACCAAGTAAATGAATAGCACCTGAGGGGTTTCTCCCATCTTGTCCCTGGAAAATTCCATCCCATCAAACCTCCCAGAATCATGTTTGCAATTCTTGGCATCAACGCCCTGATCATCATTATCTAAAAGCAACTCAGCCGATTGCCAGAACTCCATGACAGCTTTTGCTAGAATGTAAGCAATTTCTTTTAGCTTTGACTGCTGATTTTGTGCTCTCAATCGAGAAGTAAGAGCAATCCTCCGACATATTTGAGCAGCAGAAGTCATCTTCCAAAGACGCTCCTATAAGCACAAAGAAAATGGTTGTCCAAGGTGCAGGACAAAACATATACAGGAAATTGGTCTGCTATCTTACGAAATAAAATAGTTTTCTTAAGGAAGATTCAGAGGGAGAAAAGTGACCGTCATCAAATTTAGAAATCATTTATGTATCAACAAAGTCACACCTGGGCAAAATCGTTTGCCAACCATGTCATTTCTTCAAGAACAAAATCCCAATGACACCTCTTCCGCCCCTCCGTCAGTGTGGTACAAATTGATAACTCAGCAATCCTCTTATGCTTAGCCTGTTTGCCAGATAATGTTAACAGTTCAAAATTATGAAAAGGAAATGGATTTCCATTTATATTTCACAAGAAAAATCATAAATCAATAGTAATATGACATAATAACCTCTATAATCCGTGCCTCTTCCAAAATAAAATCTTCATGAGCTCCGTTTACTGATTTTAATTTGCTAACAGAACAAGATAGAGGGTCAGGAGCGGGACAGGCTTTCTCTGACTGTTTAGACTCAGTTATTTCATGTTTTGAACAATCCACTGTAATCTGAACTCCGCCAGGACAATCTCGGCTGGGATCAGAATCATCACCCAACTCGTTGTCCACTTCTTTATCAGCTGCAGATATAGCGTGGATCTTTTGTTCCACCTCATCACTATTTGGGCATTTCACCTCATTTCTCAGGTCAGAAGTTCCCTGTACTTCTTCCTCAATTTTGGACAAAGAATCACGGTTAGAGTTGTTTTGATGTACAGAAACATTCTTGTCACTGACCGTATTGTCGGTCTCAACAGCCTTGGCCTCATTTTGTTCATTTTTCAATTTATCAATATCTAAATTTTGTGTTCTATCAAGTTCTGACATTTGTTGTGTGACTCCATTGGTATCACGAAATTTACGAGTTATACAGGAAACACTGTCACAGTTCACATCCAGACCAATACTGTTTTGGGTGCAAGACGACTCTGAATGTAAACCTTTTACTCCAATTGCTGCAGTGCCATTCTGATCCATGTTGCCATTTCTTTTTGAGTCACTGAACCCATTCAAATGAGCAGAACTGGTTTCATTCTCAGTTTTCCCCGTACCTTCAGATGGTAGAAATCCAGCAACACCGGCAATTAACTGTCCCTTTCCTTCAACAAAGAAACTTTCCCCAGGAATCATAAGTACAGGAGTTTTATGAGCATCAATTTTTGAATCTTCGTGGTGTTGCTTATTCATTGAATTGTTGGACTCTAAAGCATCTAATCTATCGTCAAGCAGCTTACTTTTAGGTAAGTCAACTTTGGTTTCCAAAGCTTGTACACCATCAAGTACCTTGGACTGCTTTTTGAAATTCTCCATCTGAGGAATTATATCACCATTTGAAGTTGCAACCTTCGGGTCAGAAGAAGACGGAACATTTTGGTCCATTCGATTGTTTATTTCGGATTTCAATCCCTTTGATTCTCTCAAATCCGCACGGACTTGTAAGGATAATCCATGCCCACCAGTACTCTGAAAAACATCCTTGGAACTTAATCTAGTTCCATCACGATTGGTCCTAGATCTGTTCCTCCTAGCATATGAATGAACAATAGCAGAATCTTCTGATTCCTTAATATTTGGAGTCCCATCCATTGGGGAAGATTGTTCTGACGGAGAAACATTAATCCTTCTACTAAAATGTTTCCTATCACGTTCAAGTAACTCATTATCACCGTTAAAATTATCAGCACTATTGGGCTCACATGATGCAGGGACCAATGGTCTACCACTGCTTTCAACAGAGTCTCCATGAGGTGAAGCAGTCAGCACAAAACTACCTTTAGCTTCACTGTATTGACACCATATAGAAAGGAAATAACAGGTGAATTTCAGAAGCATAGGTCAAACTACAATCCAATTAAACTCAGCAGCAAAGTGAATATACCTAGTTACAAATTGTTCTGCATGATGATCAGTGACTGATGTAGATTGGACACTAACTGAAGATGCATTCCCAAATTTGAAGTCTAAAGGGTTGCCACCCTGCAGGTAAGGAAAATTATAAAAGTTTTCACCATTAAATACTGTTGAAATTGAAATGGGGGAGTGAAGTGCATACTTTCTCAAGAAATTCTAGCTCTCTTCTCCTTTCCTCCCGAACATCATATTCCTGTCTGTTTAAATAAAAAAGAATCTTATTTATCAAGATTTAAAAATGATGCTACTTCCAATAATTTACAAGAGAGACAGAATTGCTGTGGAAGATGCACAAAAACAAGATGTCTACATTACCTAAGCTCTGCCTGAGCATTCTCAATTGCTGCACGACGTGGGGAGGTTTTAATACCAATACCAATGCCACCATCAACCACCCCTCCCATGGAATCAACCTCAGCATTTACTAGGAAAGGAGATCCTGAACCACATCCATGCATTCCTAGTCTGCTATCTACAAGCGTTTCCCTTCATGATTCAGAGAACTATCACATCAATCAAGCAGACATCAGAAAGAAAATCAATGAAATTGATATTTAAACAAAGGATGAAAAATCACAATCCATTTCAACCTTCAATCAACTGAAAAAAACTTGCTTCATGAAAATAATACAAATCATTTTGTTTAAAACTTAAACAAGTTCAAAAACTATAACAAATAAATATGGACAAATTAGAGGTTCAAAGATATCACAAGATCAATGACACATCAAATCAACCTTTTAGTAAAATTTCCGGGCATGGTTACTAAAATATAAAAAAAGCTAACATCAATAACCAACATAAATATATGTCTTACATGCAGAAAAACAACATAAAGTTAAAAGAACAGAAGAATCTCAGAGCACTATCCCAACCAACAACTTACCATGTCAAGGAAAATAACAGATCTGTAATTTCTCATCTATGCTTCAAGTTCATTATAAAGCCTTGTAATTAAAAATATATGTGGCATGTTTCAAGTTCATTACAAAGAAAGGAAAATTATCCATGGAAGGCAGCAAGTGTGCTGGACCACAGTATTACACAAAAAAAGTTAAGCAACTTAAATTCCACAAGATCATCAATGTAACAAAACTAAATAATCTGGTTTCCCACTTTAACAACCAACCAAGTGAATAGATCATATCCTATAACCCATTCTCTTGCACATCATACATCACGCAGTATAGTGGGGTGCCACTAGCCATCCCAAGCAGAATAATTTTTGTGAATGTTTACGAAGCTGAGATACTGTGCTTACATTCATTGTGGTATGCTAAAAAAACATATAGCAAAATTGCATGCACAGCAATGTGATGAGCACTAAAGGTGCACGTCTGAACACTCCAAACAACAGTTGAGCTCAAACAGCTCAATTTTCCGGACAGGGGAATGCATCATCGGTAACACATGTCAGAATCCAAAGCAATGCCCACACATAATAATTAATGACTGCACAACATCCAACACATGCAGTCACACATTAAGAATGTTGGTCCATAAAAAAGAACGATACACACTCAAACGTCAATAAGTCCTTTCAAAGTCTCATGCAATCACTAGCTAAGGAAGAACTTCTAAACCCAATAGCTACCTAATCAAGGAACTAAAGGAGCATTCCATCCTGAAGCACCAAATCAAACCAAAAACAAAATTGAACACACGCTCATTGCACGAAAGGAGTAAACCCTAAATTCCACTCCCACTCATATCACGCACGATTTGAATACATTCAACATTGCACACCAAAGGTCCCGCCCTACCTAAAATTCTAGAGTCGGAAATTGAACCCGAAATTCGAACAGTAGCCACCTGAATTGGGGAGCTAGGGGATAAAGCAGAGACAGAATAGGAAGGTCCAGTGATGGGATTTCTCTCTCCTAGGGTTTTTGAAGGGTGAAAAGGAAGTCAATCAAAAACGACGGAAATTAGCCCTAGAACACAACACCTCGCGGCAAATGTCAGGCATTAGAGAGCGTTAATTAGGTCTCTGTGTTTCAATCTCTCCCCCAGAAAGATTTCTCGCTCTGGTCCTTTTCGCGTGTTTTTAAAAAAATAATTCTTCGAAGAGAGAGAGACTTCTCTGGGCCTGGGTCTTCTTTTGCAGGAAGGGGCCTTCAAATAAAATAGACCGTTGAAGGTTATGGCTACATTCTGCTGTGTGAACAAGGTTGTTTGATCGATAGGCACTTTAGGATTACTAGCAGAGGTAAACTGCGCGATGGCAGTGATAATGTCCATTAAATTTAGTGGATTATAATATACTAGTAGGTTAATACTGCGCAAATGTGCAGTGAAAGTGTCCAACAAATTTATACGCAAGACAAAATTTAACATGACAGTTAAATAAAAAATAATATGAACATGTAATGAAATAATCATCGGTTGGGAGAAGAACTAAGATGAAATGACTTTCTTTCAGATAAGATAAAAATAGTTTA
>JANTPM010000009.1:18087666-18101693 GCA_025434745.1 Erythroxylum divaricatum
GGTGAGACCATTGGGTACCTGGATATTGTTGTTTTCTTCATAGCCTACTGGTTTCAAGTGGGCCAAGAAGTCATAGGAGTAGCAATTGTAACTGAAGAAAAATTGCCGAACTTATGGAAATGGACTGGAAAACTACTTGGCATAGATTTGGTCAAAGGATGCTTACCTCCCAGAGATAAGTACTTTGCTTTATTGAAAGCTCGCTATGAAGGTGCAAAATCTGCTTCCAAGTAGACGCCCATGTCATGGATTTGCAGCTTTTAAACGCCCGAGTTTTAAGATATTTTCTTGTTTCTTTCCATTTCTGTATTGTCATGCTTGGTGTGTACTAGATGAGTTTTGTCTTGATAAATAAAAGCTTGGGTTATTCAAATAGGTGTTTACCCTGTCAGGAGATTATTTGTGATGATCCTCGTTGAATTGTAGGTGTAATTATCTTTTGTTTAATCCCTGTCACATTTTTAAACCTTTTTCTTTAGCTTATTTTTTTTAATATGTAAGGAAAAAGAACATCTAAACAGATGACCTTGGGGTTAAGACCCCCGACCTATCTTCAACAACAAGAAGAGGTAAAACTCCTGAAAGAGGAGACCCAAGATGAGTGGAACTGTAGTTAAAATTCCTAGCAAAAGAAGCTATCTAATCAGCGCTTTGATTTCTCTCTCGGAAAATGTGTCGAAACTGAATTTCCCAAGATCTTCGTAGGAGCTAATGGATAGCCATCACCAGAGAGTTAGCATATTCCGTCACTGTTGGTGCAGATGAAAAATTGTTGATGACGACTAGCGAGTCCACTTCGAGTTCGATTCGCTAATAACCCAATTGCCAGGCAAGTGTCAATCTTAAAAAAACTCCCCAAAGTTCAGCATCAAGCGCTGAGCATATCTCAATGTGATGAACAAAACCATCTATCCAAAAGCCGGTGTGATTACGCATAAGTCCCCTTGCGGAACCATGCCTGGACCCAGGCTATAGAGCGGCATTAGTATTCAGTTTAGTGGGACGTATCCTGTTTTACCGGGGCTTTACTTTTCTCTGCCTTTTGTTTACGACATGACCAGTAGCGTATGATTCACATGGAAGTGAAAGAATCAACTAGAGGCAAGCCCCCCATGTAAAGGTTCTTAAACATTATGCCTTTCACTTTAATCTTTTGTTTTGTCAAGTTCAATGGGTAATTTTTTCATTATCCATTTGATAAAAGCTATTCATATGTAAAAAATGTTAATTTTATTGTTCTTTATTTTTTGAAAATAAAAAATGGAAATTTCATTAATAAAGAATTAAAATACATCTACAAACATACACATGGGGTACCCTTTCCACAAAAATTGTAGCATTGTTATCTAGTCAAAATATTACAGTAGCGTATATGGTAAGTAAGGATATACAGATGGTTGGAGCTTCACACTACACCTCTCAGTATTCATATTTCATTGATGTTGTTTATGGTCTCAAATACAAGAAGGGGGACAGATTTCTACTTAGCTTCAAACCGTCTAACATTCTATTCTTTCCAAATGGTTTGTATGCATAAGCTAACTGCTACAAGATATTGGAACTTCGGGGAAGAACGTTGAGAAGAGAACCATTGTATAATACCCAAGAATGTACGATCTTGTAATGACTAGTTACACCTCATTTTAACTACTTCCCAAATATGATTGGTGATCTCACACATGAAGAATAGGTGATCATTTGTTTCTTTCTTTGCTAAACAAACAGGACATGAAGAATCGATATTTAAATACTTGATCCTATTTGCTGTGTTAAGATGATTTGAATAGCTAGCCAGAGGAGAAATGATGTTTTGGCAGGTATGATCTTATGCTAGAAAATTCGAGACCACTCCCCTGCTGGTTTTCTCAATCTTAAAAAATCTCTCATGAATTTGTTTGACAGATGGTGAGTAGGTCAATTGTGGCAGAAGAATGTGTCTTGATGGAGCAGATTGGGAGAGTACTGAGGCTGCAAATGGGTAATGCTTGTTGGGAACTGGCAGTTGCTTCCATTAATGAGTGAGTCTATTTTTGTGTGAAGTGCGAGATTGATAGAATTCCTTAATTCCTCTAAGAAGTGTATGAAAACTCCTCTACCTGACCAATTATCAAACCGTAAGGATATGAGTTTCCCATTACCAATGGAGCATCTTGGACTAGATGTTTCGTTTTGAGAAGTTGATTAAGAAAGAAAGAGTGTGATCTTTTTTTTACTGACTTCCCATATACTTTTTCCTTTGAGAAAATGTGAATGGATTCATTTGATCCATATTGAATTCCTATCTTCAAGGATCCACCAAAAATGTTTCAGTATGATTGTTTGATTTGTGAGTTTAATTGAACAAACATTGAGTCCCCCTTCTTCTTTTGGATAACAAATGTCTGCCAATTTCACTTTAGTACTTCCTTTTGCGCCATTAGAGTGGTTTTATTAAAGATCCTTGAAAATCCTGTCAACTGTCTTGGATACATTCTTTGAAAGGAAAATGTAACATTCCGTTACTCATGTTAAGGCTAGAATAACGAGTTATTAGAAATCACTGAGAAATTAGGAAAATTTACGTCATGCACAAGTTAAGTGTGACATGTACATTTTTGCACATTCATTGACAATTTTGGGTATAATTGGATTGAGTTGTGATTATTGGAAGTTTTTGAGAATTTAAATTTTATTTATATTGGAAATATTATTGATTAGTGGAATTGTAATATTTTTGAATTTTGGTAAATTTTGGTGATTTTCAGAAATTATGCATTTTTACGAAAAATAGGAAAAAGGAATCAAAAGAAGATTATAGATAGTTGTATTGTAAAGATAGAATTAATGGAGTTAGTTTCAAAAGAAACTTAGTTAGAGTTAGATCTTAGGAAAAGTGACAAGTGTTAAGTTGCTTTTATTATTTGTTAAAAGTAAGTTTTAATATTTGAGAGTTAAAAGACTAAGCTTTTTTCTTATCATCACCTTCTCCGAATTTCTTCCCATACATAGAGTTTTCCATCAAACTCCTTAACTCTGCTTTTTCATATCCATCACCACTTCGCCCACTACTAAGTGTTTCTTCTGCCTTAAGAAAAACCAGAAGTTGGTTAGAGTTCACAGTGGGTTATGTGTTCTTACATAGAGTTTAGGGTTTTTAGATAGTTGAAGATTTTGGAATCTTTAACAAGTAAGTATTGAGAAAATATTTTAGAATTATGGATTTATGAAATAAATTTGATGAATTCACTGTCATCTATATGAACCTGGGATTTACGTGTATATATTCATAAACACTGTGTTAATGGGATGAAAATATGGATATAGTGTTATTTTAGTTTTGATGATTATTAGTGATCAGATGTTGTAGAAATGAGTTTTGGAGTTTGAAATAGCAATAAAATGGTGTATAAGATAAGTTTAGAAAATTAAAGAATGAAAAAGTTGTACACTCTGTTTTCTGTTTCTTCACTGTGCATGTAAATATATATATATAAGTGTATACGTGAGTTGATGAATTCTTTAGAGATGATCAAGAAAATAGTTTTTGAGTTAAAGAATAGTTGTAAAATGATGGTCTGAGATGGGAAGGAGTGTTTAAATGTAAGTTGAGAGTAAACATGGAGATTGAGAATGAAAGTTGGAAATGCTGAAAGTTGACAGAGCATGAATAGGTTGAACATGAATTTTTGGCTTTTGATGGTTCTTGACTAAATTTGCATCTTTTTGGAGTAGTATGAAATTATGGTGAATGAGTTTAACGAAATGGAGTGGAAAAATTTGAAGTAAAAATTTGAAGTGTTGGATTTTGGAAAATGGAAGTCATCTGGAAATTTTCTAAGAATAGTTGGTTAGAGAGTTGAATTTTCGATCTGAAAATTCCATGAATTTTCTATACTAATATAGAGAGATTTTGACAAAGTTTCTTCATGGAATTTTTATATCTTCCTTTAAGCTTTCCATTGATATAAAGTTTGTAATTTTTAGAGTTTTGGATCGAAAGTTATGGAGTTTGAAAGTTGAGTTTGTGGGTTCTGTCGTAGGTTGGAACAATCTGTAGTGTTTTTAGCATAACTTGCAGAATACCAAACCAAATCTCATGAAATTGCTTTCATTTGGAAGTTAAGACATAAAGGAATAATTTTTTGGAAGAAAGTTTGGCCTAAATTCTTCGTTTTCATTGTCGAAATGATCAGGTAAATGACCTAAATTTCTGATTTGGGAAAGGCTGGAGAAAAAAATGGAAGAGAGGAAGAAGGAGTCGCAGGTCCACTGGAATGTCGCGGTTGTTTATATGCACGATCGTAAGTTCACAGGACCACCCAAATGTCACGGTCGTGCATGCGCATGATTGCAACTTCGCAGGACCACCCGAATGTCGCGGTCATGCATGTGCACGATCGCGACTTCCCTGTTTATCCTAGGGAGGTTATTTTCTGAACATATTTTGATTTTTTATTATAACTTCTTCTTTAGACCTTAAAAGGATATAATTCTTGAACCAATAGATTCTTAACACATTTTTCTATCCCTCCATAAAATTTTGTAGGATTCTAAATTGAATTGAAAAAGATTGATCGAATCAAAGTAAGGGTATCGGTTGGAAGAGCATGAATTGGATATTTTACTGAACATGTTCCAGTATTTTAATGATATCTTGAAATGGAGGATTCCAAATGAGATGATTTCTAATTTGGAATAAACTAGAGATATAGGCCTAAAAATTGTCTTAAGAAGTCTAATTTTTACACGTTCTCTAAGATATTGAATTTCTGGATGGACGTTGTATATAGTACACTATTTTTGAATGTGAACAACCTGATAATGTTTTAGGCATATCTTCCAAATTACTGAACCAAATTGAGTGATTTTGGTGTCAATGGAAAGATAAGACATAAAGGAACACTTTTTTAGAAGAGAGTATGATTAAATTACATCCGTTTTGCTTTCTAATTGAATGTGAACAGTAGACCCGAAAGTGCGACTTGGAAGAAAATCTGAAGTGGTCAATGAAGTTGTGTAATTGGTTTCATATTGCTTTTTATTGGTACAAATTATAAGTATACATGGTATTAATGATGGCCTTGATATCTGAATGATTTGTTCATAAGGATCTCGATCAAGTACACCGGGATTTTCATTGACTTGCATTGTGCATATTGTATAAGTACGTGTGCATTAAGGAATATTTGTATAATTGTGCAAAAGTGTGATATTTGTAAATGTGTTTTGTATGATATAGAAGAACTCATTGGACACCAGTTAGACATTACTGGACCATCCAAGAAATAGCATTTTGGAGCGTACTGAGAACCTAGATGATTTCCTAGGATTGATTTGTTTTGAATTTATTTTATTTGTTAAATTTTTACTAAATTGTTTGCGAATTGTTTCTGAATTTCGGACTTGAAGTCCGAGGAGTTTATTAGTTGGGCATATATTGAAAGTTTTTTGATTTAATATGAATTCCTGAATGACTTTGATTCTCAACGAAAGCTGAATGTCAGACTTAGGTCCGATGAATGTGAAAACTTTGTCTGAGCATTTGTATAAGATTGTGATATATGACATATTCAATATTTGATACATTTCATAAAATGCATACTCAGATAAAGACGTTGTAACTTAAGTAGCCAGTTTGAAGCGCTTCCACATAGAATTTTGCTCCGTGATTTCTAATTCTGCACGTAAAGCTATACTCTATGATTCTGTTTGACTGAGCCCTATGGGTCAGTATTTGTATAAATTTGTGATATGCACTCGGTCATAACAATAAGAACGAATGTGAGGCTCATGCATATAGCATTCATATAAGACTGAAATCCATGAATGATTTGCAAAACTGTATTGAGTGATCCTATGTTGTGCCTATTGTGTGAGTTATGATGTTTAGAATGAATTTTTGTGCATAAGTGATGTGTGTGAAATCAACAATGATAGTTCATTCATTGAGTTTGCAAAACTCATCAAAAATTGCAATGTGATTTTTCAGGTACGAGACAGGAGACCTAGTGCTTTAGACAGGACTTAAGGACCCTTTGTATTTTGTTATGGCTTAGAGGTTTGTCAGCTGGCCCTATAATTGTGGAATCTTGTAATTTGTAGTTTTGGCTAGAACCTATAAAAGGTTTTGTAAATATTTGTCTAAAGGAAACAGTGTAAATTAGGAGTATGAATGAAATGAAGGGTTTCAAAATTTGTTTCTTTTAAATGATGTTAGTGATGCCATGTATAAGTTGGATTTGTTTTTGCTCCAACATACCGTTATCATAAGATATGCACTTAAATGTCCTTCGGGTATTTGGGTATTTGCCTTATGATAGTGGGATGTTGCATTGGTGGAATCAGAGCATGATTTGGCATCTTTAGGGATAAATATGAGTTGAAATATGATAAATAGTGAGATATTCAGGTAGTGATCACCACTTTTGTTTGTTATAGATCATCTTCCATAGAAGAGCCAATTGGTAACTCAGTTGACATGGAGTTTGTAGGAGCCAATGTAGAGTCTCTTGTACCTGAGGATGCTCGGATACCTCCGAGAAGTCCTGTGAGGTGAGAAAGGAGATATGATAAGCAGAGGAAGCAAGGAGCTGTAGACTTTTATGGAAGTACAGACCCAGCTGAGACAAAAGGGTGGTTAGAGAGAACTAAAAGAGTGTTTGACCATATGGATTGTGAAGCAGATGAGAGATTTGAATATGTTGTCTCACTACTACAAGGCCCTGTATACCAATGGTGGAAGACTGTCCCTGGCAGTACCACCATGCCTTGTCAATTGAAGTGGGAAGACTTTCTAAGGGTCTTTAGAGATAATTACATGCCCAAGATCTATTTGGACATGAAGATAAAAGAGTTTGTGGAATTGAAGTAGGGTAAGATGTCAGTGGCTGAATCTAAGGTCCAGTTTAATGAGTTGATGGGTTATGCTAATGCTCTGACCCCTACAGAAGAAGATAAGTGTAGAAGATTCGAGAATGGACTCAATATGGAGATCAAAATAAGGTTGGTGCTTTCAGATTTGGGTACTTTCATTGAGTTAAGAGCTGCTTCGATCAGAATTAAAAAGTTGTTAAAGGATAGTCAAAGAGAGAGCAGACAAGAAGGCAAAGGAAAAAGATAGGATGAATCTCAGATTGACTATGATAGAAGTTTTAGGAAATGTCAGAACAGATCGTCTCGATTCCAGACTAAATCGAGACAATCTGGATCTCGTTCAAGAAGTGAATTTGTTCAGACTGGGAGAGATAGTGGACAAATGTCCTCCAACCAGTCTCAACAACTGCCTGAGTGAGAGTACTGTGGAAAAAGGCATGGTGGTGGATGTTGGAGAGAAATTGGAGCTTGTTTTTGATGTGGCTCTTATGAGCATCAGATTAGAGATTGTCCGGAGATGTCAGGATCATAATCTAGAGCTAGAGGAGGAGTTATAACTGAGACTTTGACTCAACAGAGTGGAGTTGGAAGACTTGCACAGAGAGGTAGAGGTAGAGGTAGAACTCAGTTAGCAAGGACTAGTGTCGGGAATGAGGTGTGGAGTAACTAGCTGCAATCTCAAGCTAGGGTTTATGCCATCACCACGCAGGAAGGGCTGAACTCTCCAGATGCGGTAGCAGGTGGATTGAGTATTTTTCAATTGAAGCATATGCTTTGGTAGATCTAGGATCTACATATTCATCCATTGCACCGCACCTAGCATCTAGTTCGTGAGATAGCTACATGGGAAACGAAGCATCATGTGAGAATTTAGTACCCCTACTTTTTTTATCAAATAGATAAGAATTTCGAGGATGAAATTTTTGTTAGGAGAGGAGAATTGTAACATCCTGTTACCCATGTTAAGGCTAGAATAGTGAGTTTTGAGAAATCACTGAGAAATTAGGAAAATTTACGTCATGCATAAGTTAAGTGTGACATGCACATTTTTGCAAATTCATACGGTTGTACATGCATTCATTGACATATTTCGGGTATAACTGAAATGAGTTGTGATTATTAATTTTTTTGAGAATTTGAATTTTATTTATATTGGAAATATTATTAATTAGTGGAATTGTGATATTTTTTAAATTTGGTGAATTTTGGTGATTTTTGAAAATTATGCATTTTTATGGAAAATAGGAAAAAGGAATCAAAAGAAGATTATATGTAGTTGTATTGTAAAGATAGAATTAATGGAGTTAGTTTCAAAAGAAACTTAGTTAGAGTTAGACCTCAGGAAAAGTGACAAGTATTAAGTTGCTTTTATTATTTGTCAGAAGTAAGTTTTGATATATGAGAGTTAAAAGATTACATTTTTTTTCTCATCATCACTTTCTCCGAATTTCTTCCCATACACAGAGTTTTCCATCAAACTCCTTAACTTTGATTTTTCATATCCCTCACCACTTCCCCCACCTCTAATTGTCTTTCCTACCTAAGAAAAACTAGAAGTTGGTCAGTTTACACAGTGAATACGTGATTTTTGCATGGAGTTAGGGTTTGAAGATAGTTAGAGTTTTTGGAGTTTTCAACAAGTAAGTAATGAATAAACCCTTTATTGTTGTGGATTCATGAAATAATTTGATGAATTATTGTTAGTTGCATGGATCATGGCATATATATATATATATATATATTCATGAACACTGTGGATGAGATGAAAAAATTTGGTCATAGTGTTATTTAGTTTTTAATAGATTTTTAGTGATCTAATGTTGTGGAAATAGTTTTTGGAGTTGAAATAGCAATGGAATGTTGTATAGGATTAGTGTAAAAAATTAGATATGGAAAGGTGATATGTGCTCTGTTCTTCATTTTGTATGTTTATATATATATGAGTGTATTTGTGAGTTGATGAAAGCTTTAGAGATGATCAAGGAAATGGTTTCTAAGTTGAAGAGCAATTGTAAAATGATGGTTTGAGATGTGAATGAGTGTTTAAATGGAAGTTGAGAGGAAGAATAGCGATTGAGAATGAAAGTTGAAAATGCAGAAAAGTAACAGAGCATGAATAAGATGAATATGAATTTTTAGCTTTTGATGGTTTTTGATTAAACTTGTATATTTTGGAGTGGTATGAATTTATGGTGAATGAGTTTAATGAAATGGAGTGGAAAAACTTGAAATAAAAATTTGAAGTGTTGGATTTTGAAAAATGGAAGTCATCTAGAAATTTTCTGAGAATAGATGGTTAGAGAGTTGAATTTTCGTTCTAAAATTTTCATGAATTTTCTATATTGATATAGAGAGATTTTGACAATGTTGTCTTCATAAAATTTTTATATATTCCTTTAATCTTTACATTTATATAAAGTTTGTAATTTTTGGAGTTTTGGATCGAAAGGTATGGAGTTTGAAAGTTGAGTTTGTGGGTTCTGTCGTGGGTTGGAATAGCCTGTAGTGTTTTTAGCATAACTTGCAGAATATCAAACCAACTTGCATGAAATTGGTTTGATTTGTAAGTTAAGACATAAAGGAATAATTTTTCAGAAGAAAGTTTGGCCTAAATCCTTCGTTTTAATTAGGTAAAAATGAGTTGAAATTTTGATTTGGGAAAGGCTGGAGAAAAAAATGGAAGAGAGGAAGAAGGAGTCGCAGGTCCACTGGAGTGTCGCGGTCGTGTATGCGCACGATCATGATTTCACAGGACCACATGAATGTCACGGTCTTGCATGTGCACAATCGTGACTTCGCAGGACCACCCAAATGTTGCGGTCATGTGCACGATCGCAACTTCCCTGTTTATCCAAAGGAGGTTATTTTTTGAACATACTTTGATCTTTTTGTTATACCTGCTTCTCTATACCTATAAATGATATAATTCTTGAACCAATGGATTCCTAACACATTTTTCTATCCCTATGTAGAATTTTGTAGCATTATAAATTGAATTGAAAATTATTGATTGAACAAAAGTGGGAGAATTTGTTGGAATGGTATGAACTGGTGTTGTTTTACTGAACATACTTTGGTGTTTTGATTATATCTGGACCTATAGGATTTTAAATGAGATGATTTTTAATTTGGATTAAACTAGAGAAATAGGCCTACAAATTGTCTGAAGAAGTATAATTTTGATTCTTTCTTTAAGATATTGAATTTCTGGATGGAAGTTGTATATAATACACTATTTTTGAATGTGAACAACCCGATAATGTTTGAGCCATATCTTCTAAATTACTAAACCAAATTGAGTGATTTTGGTGTCAATGAAAAGATAAGAAATAGAGGAACACTTTTTTAGAAGAGAGTATAACCAAATTACATCAGTTTCTCTTTCTAATTGAATGTAAACAATAGATCTGAAAGTGTGACTTGGAAGAAAATCTGAAGTGGTCAATGAAGTTGTGTAATTGGTTTCACATTGCCTTTTATTAGTCCAAATTATAAGTATACATGGTATTAACGAGGGCTTTGATATCTGAATACTTTTTTCATAAGGATCTCGATAAAGTACCCCAGAATTATCATTGAACATGCATTGTGCATATTGTATAAGTACGTGTGCATTAAGGAATATTTGTACAATTGTGCAAAAGTGTGATATTTGTAAATGTGTTTTGTATGATATAGAAGAAATCATTGGACGCCAGTCAGACATTGCCGGACCATCCAGGCAATAACATTTTGGAACATATTGTGAGTCAACCTAGATGATTTCTTATGATTGATTTGTTTTGTTAAATTTAAAAAAATTTACTAAACTATTTGCGAATTGTTTTTGAATTCTGGACTTGAAGTCCGAGGAGTTTATTAGTTGAGCATGTATTGAAAGTGTTTTGAATTGATATGAATTTCTGAATGACTTGATTCTCAACGAAAGTTGAATGCCGAACTTAAATATGATGAATGTGAAAACTTTGTCTGAGCATTTGTATAAGATTGTGATATGTGACATATTCAGTATTTAATACATTTCATAAAATGTATGCTCAGATAAAGGCGTTGTGACTTGGGTAGCCATTTTGAAGCCCTTCCACGTAGAGCTTTACTCCGTGATTTCTGATTCTATACGTAGAGCTATGCTTCGTGATTTTGTTTGACTGATCCCTGTGGGCCAGTATTTCATATAAGATTGAAATCTATGAATGATTTGCAAAGCTGTATTAAGTGATCCATTGTTGTTCCATGTTGTGTGAGTTGTGATGTTTTGAATAAATATTCGTGCATATGTGATGTATGTATATGATCCGGTGAAATCATCAATGATGGTTCACTCATTAAGTTCGCAAAACTCATCAAAAATTACAATGTAGTTTTTCAGGCTTGAAGAGTACCTTGTTAAACAAACGAGAGTATACCTACGACATGTAAGTAAAAGATAGAGGTCGAGATTAGTTAGTGTCTGCATTAATATTTCCTTTATTTTGTATCAAATTAAATCTTCCGCAATTATTATAACTTGTGTATTCGAATATTTCTGTTTTGAAATAAATTTCTAAATTGGAAATGTTTGTAAATAGCTTTTGTAATGTAATGAAATTTTGACAAGTATTTTGTATTTGTAACGGGCCCAAATGGCTATTGAAATTTCTGATGATTGTATTGCTATGATTGAAAATGTTTATGAAATAAAGTGGGCCCTATTTGGTTATCGATTTTTGCACTTTATGTTTGTGATTTCAAAAAAAAAATTTGTACTAAGTTTTGAATGATTGAGTGCTCTAACATGCCACCCTCGTGGGGCACGGACTCGGATATCCCTCAGGATGTCGGGTACATGTCTTCTGGGAGGGGGGTGTTACAAACCAACTTTTGGTTTTTCTTAGGGCAGAAGAAACAATTAGTTGTGGGGAAGTGGTGTGGGATAAGGGAAAGCAAAGTAATCTCTCGGGAGGTATTTGATGAAAAACTATGTGTATTGGGAGAAAAGTTGAAGAAGCTGGATACAAAGAAGGACACTTAGGAAAATTGTTTGAAGTACATCTTTCAAATCACGTAATATTTTAACTCTCAGAGCACAGTAACTTACTTCTCTAACAAATGATAAAAAGCAACTTAACACTTGTCACTGTCTTAATGTCTAAGCTCTAGCCAAGTTCCTTTTGAACTAATTTGTTTAATTCTCATCTTTACAATCCAGTTATCTCTAATATCATTTTGATTATTTTTCCTATATTCGATAATAATCTATAATTTTTGAAAGTTATTCCTAAATTCACCAAAATTCACAAATACAACAATTCCACTAATCAATAATATTTCCAATATAAAAAATTCAAAATTTTTAAAATTTCCAGTAATATCACAACTTAGTCCAAAACATACCCGGAATTATCCATGAATGCATGTATAATTATTTTCATATGCAACAACTTTACTATTCATGTGTATGTGTATGACATATTATGCATGAACATGAAAAATGCATTTCTAATCTCTCATTGATCACTCATATTTACTATTCTAGCCTCCCTGTAAGTATTAAGATGTTACAAGTTAGGTGCATCTTCATATGCTCCCAACTCTGAGGCAGTGAATGAAACACAGCTTGTACTTATTGTTCATCAGACAACTCATAACCAACATCACATAACTCACTTATCATGTAGGACATTTTCCTCAAATGCTTTTACATTGTATCATCTGGGCGCTTTTTATAAGTGTCAAACTTAATTGTAAGTGACCACACTATGGTCACTAAAGCACATCCCAAATGAGCAACCAATGCGGACCACATGTCCTTTGTAGTTTCAAATTTATAGAACTCACGCATGATACATAACTCACGTATGATATCATTATCCATGCTACTTAGCAGCATGATGTAAGCTAAAGAGTTCTTCTTTTTCCATAATTCATATGCATCACGGTTCATTCTATGTTGGGCTGTAGTGCCCTCCTCAGGAACATCAATGGTTAGGTTTAATGGTTCAAGAGCCTCTTGCTCTTCCAGTACATGTTGAATTTTCATGCTCCAGATTTTATAATTGTCACCATTGAGTTTCTCACCCCTATTAAGTTCATAAACAATATTCTTCGAAGTAGTAGCCATTTTGAAACACTAAGTTTCTATAATAAGAAAGAAATATATATGCATGTTAATGTCAAATTAATTGTTCACAGAGTAAATAATTTGATCACAATTGCTTATGAAATCAAAAGTCCACAAATGTGTTCAATCATCATCCATACAACAATCAAATCCTAATCACTCTACAGATGAATTCCTATATACAATTCATGTAAACATATTACATAAATATTAAGACTTAGTTATTATAAAACAATATATTGTATTAATTGTGCTTCAACCTATGAACATCCTATAGGTAACGAACCTTACACGAAAATGAGTTCATGAGTTCGTGAAACTTGATTTACAATAGCTCTTACTTTTTCCATTGGAAGACCTATAGGATATAAAGTCCTAATCAACTCCCTTCTACGCATCTCTTTAATAAATGTTATCACTAACAAATTATAAGTCTTCTCATTAGGGATATTATTCTAGAGCATTCGTAATAGTTCACCTTGAGGTTGAGGTAATGTTTCAAGCAAAGTCATATACTTTATTTAACATTTGTATAAGCTTGACAACCTTCAAAATATAACTCTTGCATCTTGTTATTAACTAAAATAACATGTTGTGTTAGACCATCTCCAGGCATTAAATGCATGTTAACTAACTTTGCATATATGCTGCTAATGCGTCTCTTCTATGCCTCACATGGAATAAGCTTAGGTGTCTGATTAATAATAGGCATTTTCCTGAAAAGCAAATTTTTAGGGATCAGAAGAGTGTACAAAATAACAAATTATTTTGTCTAACATATAGCGAACTTATGCTCATACATGGAAATAATTTAATTTATTTTTTAATTATATTTTTATTAACAATTTATTGAACCGATCAAATTATACTTTTAATGTCTAATCAATTAGAAACTTATTTCTAATCTAAATTATAATTGAACTAATCAACTGTAATGATTTAATTAGAAACTAATTTCTAATAAAATTCCTTTTTAATTTCAACTAAAAAAATTGAAGTGAATCACACGTTAATACAATACTTAGAAAACAATAATAGAATGCACGAGAAGGGGGGGGGGGGGGGTAAATTGTGT
>JANTPM010000009.1:18160370-18172533 GCA_025434745.1 Erythroxylum divaricatum
CCCCTTTTATTTTCGTTTGAACTAGCTAACCTTTACCGTTAAAGATTCCTCGTGGGAACGATATCCGCTTACCGCTATTACATTAAATTGTTTTACGGAAGTGATTTTTTTTTATATTTGGTTACAGGCGACAGCATCACCACTAAGTTTTCACATTGCATTGATTTGGCTTTCCAATGACATAGTGTATGAAACTTTTGGGATATTAGAAGTTGTAGGTCGAGGGATGTTGAGAAATGTATGTATGTGTGTATGTGTATGTGTGTGTGTGTTTGCAGTGTTTGATGTGGGGGTTTGGAATGAGGATTCAGGGGTTTTGTTCCCAAGAGCGACTCTCGCTTGTCCCTAGAAACTTGGCTACGGTGAAAAGAGGGATTGGAATTAATCAGGCAGTTTGCCGCGACGAAGTCTTGAACTTTCACCACGACGTATTTTTCCCAAAAAGTCCTTATGAGTGCTCCCATCATTTCGCCACGATGAAACTCTCAGTTTACGATAAAATTGTTGTATTAGGTGTCTTTCTTAACAAGAGGCCTTCTTTTCCTTTAATGCATCAATGTGACATAAAGTATTGAAATAAAAAGGACTTAATAAAGTATTGATTTATGAATAAGGATGCTTCATTGTCATATTCAATTAAGTTAAGGGCATACAAAAAGTCATAAAATAAGGGCATTTTTATATAAACAACATTCATATGTTTCTACAAAAAAGGAGACCTAATATAGACATGGATATAATGAGTTTGGAGCATATTGGAATAAAGTTTTATAATATTCCCTTAGAATATTGGCCAACATTAGTATTAAGTTACTTTGCTAGCTATATTGGAAGACCATTATGTCTTGATGAAACCATAATAAGCTTGAAAAGAATTGGGCATGTTAAAGTTTGTATGGAAGTTAAAATAGACTAAGTTCTTCTTGATAAAGTCCCTATATTAAAACTTAGCTCAATGGATGAAATTATAGAAACAAAAATCAATGTGACTTACTAATAGAAGATAGTATAGGAACAAAAAGAAAAAAGATGCAATGGAAGCGAACTTATAAATCAGGAAAAGGAAGGAACATAGGGAGATGCAGAAGCTAATTTACTTCATGTCAGTCCTCTAAATAACTCAAAAATTCAAAAGACATAAGTTGAGCAATGAAAGGAACATTATTCCCCCAATTCTATAGGCAATAAATCTATTTTGAAAGATAAGAAAGAGAAGCAATCTTCCCCAATAATTGGAAAATGTGCTTAAGAACAAACGCAATAACCCTTTTAGTAGTTAATCAAATTCTAGAAGTTGTAAGGTCAATAATATCTCAAAGGAAAATTCAGAAGATAATATATTAGCGAATATTATTGTTGAATCAGGATTAACTAAGGATCTTAGTAAAAAAGGAAAATAATTTCACTCTAAACATTAAAGGAACTTCTCTTAGGAATTTTAAAGCAAAGGCATTGGTTAATAGACCAAACCTTTTACAATATTAATAATTTAGAATATTAGAGGGCTTAGTGGCCCTAAGAAAAAAGAGTTCCATATGACTTCTTAACTAGCTAAAAGCCTATCATTTTAGGATTTTTGGGGGAAGAAAACTTAAGCAAGAATCTTATAATAAGAAGTTATGTTTCTTGAAGCAAAGTTGGATAGTTATTACAAATCGCAATCATCACTTTAAGGTTAAAATTCTAGTAGGTTATGACATATCAAAGGCTCTATTAATCACCCTACTATCTTTCTCAAGGCAACACATCATTGTCAAGGTTAGAATTAATTTAGTCTATAAAGATTTTACTACCTCTTTCATATATGATTCAAACCTGGAGCTTTATAGAATAAAGTTATGGAACAGTCTAGCATAAGAAGGGAATGGGATCACTGAGCCATGTCAACTAATAGGGGATTTCAATGCAACATTATACCCATCTAAAAAAGAAGGGAAAAGATATAATCCAATAAACTAAAATGGAGAATTCAGGGATTGTGTAAATAATCTTAATCTCATGGATTTGAACTGTGATGGGAATTTTTTCACTTTACTAAACAACCAGAGCAGGCCCTTATCAATTCCTTTATATACTGCTTTTAGGCAACCTCTAAGGAAGTAATTGAGAAGGGACTATAGAAGAACATGTAAACGATCTAGAAGGGGGGTTGAATAGATCTTTAACCTTTTTTGTTAAGTTCTACAATAAAACCAGAAGTTAATTCACACAAAAACAAATTAAATAAATTTAAATGTAAAGAGTAGGGAAGAAAAGCAAACACTATTTTTATAGAGGTTCGGTGCCAAGACCTACTTCCTCTACCTAAGCTCCCACTTAGGATTTGACAAATCACTTTACTGCACACTTTTTAGTTTAGTGTGAACTCTTACAACACCACTTGACTTCCGGCTCAAGCTACCTTTACAAAAGATTTGTTTTCCAGCACAATTCCTACCTCACAAGTGACTTTTCACTAATCACTCAACTAGCAAGAGCAATGAGATAAAGAAGATAGAACAATGCTCAATACAAATTTAAAACAAGCTAAGAGCAATAATGAGCAAATTTTGGAACAATAGTGGAATACTTTGTTTTATACGACTTCAGTATGTTTATCCCTTAATCTTTCACTCTTTATACTGAGTTTGGAGAGGAATATAGACGTCGGCAACCCTTCCTAGCCGTTGCATAATTTCTTATAGCCGTTCCTTAACTTCCTCCTTTCCTTTTTGTGAATGATTTGGATAAATCTTGTTCAGCTCTGTTTGATAGTCAACTGGTCGAGCTGTTATAGTAGACTAGTGTTAACATATTTCACTTCAGGCTTTAACTTCGCTCCTCGATAAGTCGACTAGCGACATGATAGTCGACTAGTACTTCTATTCCGTTGATTTGTAGTCGACTTGTTCCATATTAGTCGACTTGTTTTAACCCCCATCTGATGATCCTTGATTTCTTAGTCGACTTATGATATGTTAGTCGACTTGTTTATGATTCCAACGGATATATTTGATCAAATCTTTCCATAATCTCATCTTTAATGTCTCCAGCATGTTTGAGGATTATTGCCTTATTGATTTCACCATGATTTATATCTTGTCTTGATTTATTTCAATTCACAATACCTGAAATAATTTCTTAACCAATTCTATGTATTTTATTATTATCAAAATATAAGTGGGATTTAATTTGTCAACCACCATTGGTCCAACAGCACCTTTCATGATAAATCCTCGCTCTATAAGTCCATGTACAACCTTTTCAATAGCATCTTTCTTCTCTCTCGAGTACTTATAGGGCATTTATAGTGTCTACTTGCTTCTTAAGTTGAATATTATGATCATGGGTTTTTTAGGGTAGTTGTTTAAGCTCTTTAAGCACCTCATTGAATTCAATTAGTAATCCTTCCAATTCCTCTCTTGTATTAGGTTAATCCTCTAAGTTAAATTATTGCATATGATAAGTGCACCATATACAATGGTCCTTTCCACAAATTTTCACCAACTTTTTGAAACCTTTACTTGAGATCACCTTAGCTTTTTCTTCTGGATTGCCTGTCAGTTTCACCTTATTTACCTTCCACTTGGATTCCATAATGAAGGAACACTGTATGTTGTCAGGGTCATAAGCCATTGAACTTATAGGACCATGTCACATCCTCCAAGTTTAAAGATTAATGTGTCTATTGTGAACCGGAGTCCTTACATTTTCAGGTGAATTCATGACACATCTTATTTTAGCTCAATCTCAATACCCCTCCCACGGTGATTGGTAAGGGCGACACCTATATCACTTTTTCATTTCCCTTTTGGATCAATACTTCGTCTAGGAAGTTGGGCTTGCTCCCACTATTTATCGAAATATGCAAGGTGTGTATTGCTTATTGCACCAACAGAATAATCCTCTCGCTCTCTTCTCTTCAAAATCCCTATTACTCACCGCCTTTTGCACTCTTTGGCTGGTCTTATTAATGGTTCCTTAGTTAGCAGGAGTAGGAAGCAGTCTAGCCTCCAAGTTGACTTAGTTGAGTTTATTACCTGACTCACCACTTTGCTTTCTATTAAGGTTCCTCCTACTGCTTGAAAGGATGACTTAACTCGTCCCTTTTCCAAAGTATAATGATGTACTTATAGCCATAATCGCCTTATATTTTCTAGCTAATATATAAGCTTGTTGAAGCGTCTTGGGGTCCATCATTTTAATGGTGAGCTCTAGCTCTAGTTTAAGACCTTCAAAAAAGAAACCTATCAGGCATTGTTCTAGTAACGATAGCTTGCTCGAATATTTATCAAATTGGGCATAGTATGTCAAGACTAACCTCTCCTGCCTCAATTCCTTTAGGTCTCCATTAGGATCTTCAAAGATATCCTCATCAACCTTTTTCAAAAGGTAGTCATGAACTCTTCCCATTTGAGAACTTCTCCACTATTTATATTTTGCACAAGAAGTTGATACCACTCTTACGCGTGTCCTTCTGGGTGCATAAATGCTATGCGGTCCTTCAGCTCCTTAGAAGTACGATCTAATAGAAAAAAATTGCTCGTATATGAAAATTCAATTCCTCACTCTCACTCCTTCAAACACCAAAAAATTTGTCTTACTAAATTTGGTGGGAATTGTCTGATTTTTGCTTTCTCCTAGTGTTTTCATCGTCATTCCTAAAGTCTTCCCCATTTTTTACATAAGTTAATGAAACGTATGTTAGTTTATACCCTACAGTCAATTGCTTTGGTTGTAGTTTAGTGACAAAAATTATTAACAAAGACATTCTTTATCTTTATGTATTAATTGCATTTGATGTTTTAATACTAAAGATAAAATTCCTAAAATAATTAATATGTAATTGAAATTATGAAGAGATCATAATTGTGATATTCAATTTATATGTACGTATTAGTCCTAAATGTTTCTAGTTGTAATTTCATCAAGATAGGATATTGTTGAAACGGTAAAACTAACGCACATTATGTTTCTATTGTAGTTTCATTAAGATGGGATATTGTTGAAACGGTACAACTAACGCATATTATGTTTTTTTCTTATAAAGAAGGTAATTGATCTCATAAATTAAAGTATTGAGATACTTAAACTAATATATGAGTAATTATTAGATAATAAGTCATCGAACTGACCCAATTATGATAATTTTGAATGGAATATTACTTATGTGTCTATGAATTATCTCATAATGATAGTTGTATAATTGAACCTCAAACTTGAGATTACCAAGATATATTGTATTTTGATACTACTTATAAACCGTTTTATGATAATTCATTCGCTAGTAATTAGATGTTGTATAAACTATATAAAGATAGTTAAATAAGTCAATAAAGGATTTGTCACTCTAAAATAATTAGAGAGAATGTTCCATGGTTCTTGATTAGTAGTGATTTATGAAATTATCTGGCCAATGTGAACACACATTTGAAAAAGCGTTTTCAAATTTCAATTATAAATTAATTACTAATTAGCAAGAATGAATATAATTGGACTAAAAGAGTAGACACTATATTCATACTCTGTCCAATTGGAATATTTGATGACGAAAGGATTAAATTTTACATCGTAACTATACATAGCCAGGTTAAGTCAAACCACTTTGACATTCTTGATATTTGGATGGTTATGACATGTTGTTAGACGTCAATCTTGATCTAAGATTATAAATTGTTTAATTGGAGAATTAAAGATAAATTAAAAAGAATTTTAATTTATCTAATTCTAATTATGAATTATAATTATAATTTATAATCATTGTCAATATATTAGGGACCTAATAGGTCATACATTAAAAAGCAAATTGTGAGAGAAAATCAATTTAATTAAGTTGGACTTAATTATAAAGTTTGAAAAACTTTATGGATCAAATATAAAATATTTGATTTTATTAAAATTAAGTTAATTATAATTAGTGTATGACTTTAGTTATAATTAAGGAATTTAATTTCAATAAAATTACAAAACCACTCTAATGATTTTTCTATTAATAGGAAGAAACAAAAATGAGCTAGCGTTCTTACATTCTTCCTCTCAAAGTGTTGAGAAGTTATTCGGTGGATACCATCAGAAGCTGGACAAGTGAACAACTCATGGTTGACAAATCAGGTAAGTTTCAAAGGTTCTCAACAGGAACGCGAATAAGGTATAATTTCTTAAGATTCGTATTCGTAATTTATTTAAGTTAATCAATTTTCGGGATTTATTGGAAATTCGTAAAAAAAAATATTTTCTATTGCGCCAGTAATTCGATCGTGATTAGATTCTAACAAAGGAGATATATCATCTCTTTTTCTTATTTATTATGTCCCTCCTGTTGGAATTTTGAGAATGGGAAACTATCTAAAAGTATAATAGAAAAGAGATAAAACAAGAGACAATTTATTGATTGGTTCTAACTTTACATGGACATAAAAGTCTAAATATATAGAGAATGAAATAACAACCTTAGCTAATCTCTAGATAAAAACAAATCAAATTCAAAAGTTTAAATCCTAACTAGATAATAACTCTATCTTAATAAATAAAATTTTATCTTTTAACAAATATCTTATCTTTAAACAAAAAAATTTAATTTTAACTTTGAATCAATATTTCAAACACCTCCATCATTTCTCGTCTGTCCTTCAAGTAAGTTCTGCATTCCTTCGGCCAAGCGTCTCAACTTCGCTCCCCTCGCTTCCTCTGCCATCCTTTTGATTGCCAAGGCTCGTCCGCTTTGATGCCAAATGCTACATTTAATAACTTGCGCTCAACTTATAACAAGAAATCGATTACAGATCATGTAGTATTACGAGAAATAAGAGAGTAAAAAGAAGAGTGGCGCAGAAAAGGGAGAGAGAGGCGGAGAAAATTATCATGATTGTTCATTACTCAATATGGTTGGTGTAACGGCTAATAAACAGTACTACATACACATACTCTCTATATCGGGATATGTATACATGTTAGTTGTTGGATGTTATGAACTTTACAACTATAGTGTGCTTCCTACTGTTTGACATCGTTCGTCTCTCCATCTTCTTCAGCTACTGTATGTTTTCCTCGTTAATTTTGATGCGTAACACAATAAAAGACAAAATCAATACATTGTTTTTCAGCTTGTGATGATAAACCCTTTACATTCTTGATATTGACCTTGAAATATTTTTAAAAATCTGATTGTAACTCTCATAGAATTTATACATTAAAATTATATCAAATTTATAATTAGTTCATCACTTTAAAATAAAAATCTTGATTCCAACATTAAGAATTACACTTTTATATTTGATCTCTTCAAAATCGAATAAAGTTTTCTCTAGTTTTATGTGAAAACAAATTAAAAGAATCAAATATTCAATTCTCGTTTTAAATCATAACTCCAGGTGAGCTAAATTGAAATTGACAGTTTAAAGTGCAGAATTGAACAATAATATGTATTCTCCACAAAATTTTTCATTAGAAATCACTTTGTTGTTACAACTATCCAGAACTACAGGAGTAGACTGTTAAATTCCAGTCACTACAATATCTTTTGCAGGGGACCTTTTCTTCGTCACTTTTGGGATTTTCAGGTGGAATGACACACGAGCTGTTTAAACCTTGGAAGAGGGCTATGCCATTTGAACTGCAAGCTCATTCTTTTATTTTTCTGGTGTAAATTACAGGAAACATGAGTGAAGCAAAGATGAAAGCATCATTTAGCCTAACTATGTTGCATGTAACAGTTCATGCCAAGAGGACAAACTCATACAGCGCCAGACAAAAGTGCGTTCATTAGTTAGGTCCCAAAACTCGTGGTTGATGAAATCTTCTATAAACTTCAGGACACTGTTTCAGGGTAGGGAATCCCACAAGAAGTATACAAACACGAACAACAAAACCAGACTCCCTATCAAATGCACAAAAAATACAGATGATGACAGCCCGCAGTTGAAACTTACTGGTAGCATTGTATCCACATTCATAGAATACCGTCTCAAAACTGGGTCAGCATTGGCAAAACTTGGACAAAGAACCAAGACATAGATAAGAAGCAGCAGTCCTTGATGTACCGATATATCCAGATAAGAAGGGCCCATAAACAGCACAATAAAATATAATTTATAATTTATCTCCCTTCCCTTTGTTTCGTCTTTATGATGGATTTGTTTCATCTTTATAACAGATGCTACTTTCCCCTGGGAGAAGCTTGCAAGCATCAAAAGATGGAAACTGTAAGCTGAACAGCTTACTAAGCAGAGCAAAATATTTGATCATCCACCTTCCTCCCTTCCTTCTTTCTACCCCAGGCTTTTGCAGTGGAAACACTGATTGCTGCTGTCTTGAGGGAAGAAACTTACACATTGTAAATATAAGCGACTGAAAACCAACCAGTTCAGTTGCATATGGAGGTCTTTAAGTCAAGTTACATTATCCTTTTGACACAATCGTACCCATATCATCTCCATTGTGAATTATGTGAAACAAAGAACTGGAAATCTGGAAGATTAACCTCCAACTTCTGGAGCCAATTGTCAGCAGCTTGCAGCAAGGAGTTAGCTTTCTGGGATTCATCGGAACCGCTTGGAGTTAAGATTGAACCTCGTAACTTATAGGAAGCAAGGCCAAAAACAGGTAAAGGCATTCTTGAAGAAGCACCTCCACCATGATGCTTCCTGACTCTCGGTGCAGCAAAGGTATGATTCTTACCTATGCCAGTAGCAGAAACTGTAAGAGATGAAGGTAATGAGTCGAATCATAAATGTTCAACAAACTAATGAAAATCTGTATGGGAGAGGGAAGTCTACCATTTGTTGATAAAGTGTGGAAGGTCAAAAAAGATGCATCCAAATTTTGCAGTGTTGGACCCACAGGTATTCTATATATTGGGTACCTGCATCAAGATATCCACAACAAGAATAAGAATCAATCGGCATTTCCAACATCAAACATCATTTATAAAATGCAATAGAAACTTACCAAGCCACAGAAACCCAACTTGCAGGCAATAAATCACAACTCCGATAGATTTTTATACCTGGAAATTGAGATGCTAGACTTGAAACCTGAAGAAAAGGTGAGGATAAAATAGGTGCACATGCATAAAGGTCAAGAAGGGAAAAGAAACATGAACTTTTATGGAAATGGACTTGCCTTGTCATACAATGGTTTCCGAGCATGAGGTTGTTCTTGCTCAAAATATTCAAACGCTAGCAACCCATTACAGTTGTATATCTCCTTCTCATCACCAGACGAACTTTTTGGAGGTTTGTCCACCAGTGCAAGCTTGCGCACTTCCTCAACATTGACTTCGACATGCTTTTCTGCTTCACATTCGCTACTATTAGCACTACTTGCATCCCTTGATGGCCCAACATCACTATCCTGGCTATGCCTTCTCCTATAACAATAGAAGCCATGCTTGCATATTGTAATTTACCATCTTAAAAGATGAATTTTCAAGGTGAAGAGAAGCTAATTCCACAAAGAAACTTGATAGCAGTTCTTTACCTCAGACACTAGTTTAAACCAATTCAATAATTTTGCTTCTCTAATTGTGAAAATCATGTGTAAATAAGCACTCTAATCCATTAAGAATCATTAGCTTCCTCTACTAAGTTCATCAAACAACGAAAAGCATGACAATAAAAGAAAGAACAAACAGCGTATTGTTCAAAAGTAGAAGTTTTTGGCAAATTTATTTAGCTGAGTGTTAATATTGTCTATCCTCTTCAGAATTTTCGGCTTGCTTCAATCTAGTAAGAGATTTTGATCCTTTTATGTATAAAATAATAGGCAACTAAAATGAATGATTATGAATTTTGGAAGTGACCTGATACTAAATATTACTGAATGAATTCCAATAGATGATGGAGTTTCTCCTAAACATTGAATGGAATAGAAAGATCCATCAGAAATCCAAGTGGATTAAAACAGTCAATCTATCTCCAATCCCATTAAAATTGATCAGTTATAAAATTCAAAATTGTCTCAATTCCACAATCGTAGCAACAACCTGGTATTCATTGTGTTACAATAAAGTAAGCTGTATGATAAGCAGTAGCAGCAAAAGGAAGGACTTATGCCATTAAGACCTAATATAAGCTAGAAACTCAACATATGCCAGGACCAATACAATAAACAGATCCTTGCATGCAAATAAGTTCCAAAACAATTTTAATGGAAAATAATCACACAAGATAGATAGATGAAAACTAGCATTCAAGATAGATTAAGAACTATTCTCATTCCATAATCTACAATGTAACAGCACTAAGTAAAAAAGGAAAGTGAGATTGCAAAAGCAGCAGTGTTTGTGGTGTCCATTAACTATCAAAACTTACTAATTTCAATCCAAAATAGTAAAAGTTATAAGATTGGATCTTCTATCTGTACAGCAGGAACACAAAGGGCAGAGGGTTGAGAGCAGTAACCATGAACAAAATTGTTCAAACAGACAGAAAATCAATACAAAAGATGTGAGAACAGCAAACAGAGGTTGACAGAGAACACTAAATTGGTCAGGGATCAAATTGAGCTCACCATACGCGTTCGCTATGCTGGTCTGTATACAATTGTATGCCCGACAAAGATGGTACATAGTACTGATTAACAGTGTCATTCACTTTTAGCAAGAGTGGCACTCCTACTCCGTACACACTCCACTCCCTGAATGATTCCCATAGCTCCCCGAGACAAAAGAACGGTTGTGTATCCGCTTCTTGATTTCTCCAACCCCGACTCCTTCCCTGAACACTCAAAAATCGTCACCTATTAATCACATTGTCTGCCATTAGATTATACCAAGAAAACACGAGGAAATCTCAAAGCCATCAAAATAAATATAAATAGCATTTTGTTATTATCATTTCGATTAAGCGAAGTGACAATCTAATTATGGCCTTAAGCTACAAATCCAAATGCTGCCACAAGTAGAATCAACACTTTGACCAAGGACATTAGTGCTTGATTGCTAGACTTTAGTCCAAATAAATAAAAAGCGTTCGAATGAAGCTCGATTTATCAGTTAATCCTTACACGAACATAAAAAAATGATCAGCCTTCAATCAAACTATGTAAAGCCTGTGCACTGATACCAGTAATTTCGACGGGAGAAGTGCAAGGAACTCGCAGAAAGTACGAGATTTTTCCTTTGAGAAGGACCAAAGGTTACCTGAGTAGAGTATTCAACAGGAACAAACGGAGTAACGGCTTCCAGTACTCGATCCAAGTTAGTCAAACTAGAACTTCCAGTAGGAGAAGCCGAGCAAACGGAGTTGACCCTCGACAATGTCGACACGTCCGAGTGGGACCGGGTTTCGTTTACAGCCAACTCGGGTCGGGTCCCTTTATGAACCGGTCTTTGAAGTTGCTGGTGGTGCCGCCTCATCGGCGGCGGGTTATAAAATCGGTCTTGGTGGTGGGTCCGTGTCATAGCGTTGGGCATTATCACAAACACAAGAGTAGGAATAGCATCAAGCAAGCGAATACAGATAAATATTGACGGTGAACAAATATTAAGCTTTCCCTTTCTATTGGTCTGTTTTGCTTAAGCTTAGCGGAAAGAAACAAGCTTAAGCTTAATTAGAGATAGAAGAAGGGCGTGTTTGGGAGGGGGGGGTGGATTTGTGGTTGACTATTAAGTTGAAGACTTATTGAACTTGTAAACAAGTCGTTTTTACTTTTGAGCATCCCAAACAACAGAGTATGTATCTCTGTTAATTGTTATTTCGATTATTTGAATTGACTTTTTTTTTAATTATGTAATTTGTAGAACGTGGATTTTAAGATATGTTTAACATAAATAGTAAATGGAAAAAAAGTAGAATAGGGACTCGGGTCTATGACGGCTAATAAGATTGACCGACATATGTCATACTTTCAAATTTATGAATATTATATCGAGCTAGGTGTCGGATTGAGTTTTGAAATAGAATTGTACCGATATCGATCGATACCGGGTACTGTTTCAGGTAATTTTTAAATTTATAAAAAAGTCTCTAAAATTTTTAAAAATTGCAAAATAGTTCATATTAGTATATTGTACAGTTGTATTGTATACTTTACTAGTTTACTGTTTATATCAACCATATTTCTAAAATTTTAATAATAAATAATAATGACAATTAATATGAAATAAAAATAATTTTTAAATATTTTACATATAAATAATAACCACAATTAATATAAACAAAGATAATCATCATCATACAATTAT
>JANTPM010000009.1:18185341-18201905 GCA_025434745.1 Erythroxylum divaricatum
AATTGAGAGGATGTAAATCAGGTACTCAGCGGCCCGCTAAAGAGTAGGTGACCAACCCACAGGCCTACAAGGAGCCCACTCTCAAAGCCCACAAGGGACTCAAGAATGTTGCTCCCATACTGCAGACCGTGGGATTCGAACCGTGCACCTTGGAGCAACTCTACCCCTCCGGAACCAACTGAGCTACGCCCATTTACAACATTGCTGATTCTTAGGAGAGAAGGTAAAAGAAGTCCTAAAGCAAAATTTTAGTTGGGTAGTCCGAATCAAGGGACCTGTATTGTTTCCTTCCAGCTGAGAGAGACTGAAAGAAAGGGGATTAGGAGGAAAACTCAAATCATTTCATAACCCAGTTGTCCAATCATTAACACGTTTCCATGCTGGTAACATAATTCAACAGAGACATTTGCCCATCTTCTTGTTGATAAACCAACTTTTACCATGAGAATAAAAGAACAAAAAGCTCGTTTTTCCCTTTCAGTTATCACCTTTTACTAGGTTTTATGCATGGTTAGTATGTTCATTTCCATCCGAAATGTATTACCCAGTTAGACGCCTTTCAATGTACAACGTATTGCATGGATAGGGACAATTAATAAAGATTTGGAGATTGAAAAGTAATGCCACTCGAAAGTTTTAGGACTAAGACGACGATTTGAAAGATATTCCATACATTCATCACTAAATGCACTTGTAATTGTCCCAATAAAGCAGACAAGTGTTCATAATTAGACAACTCATTAACCCCAGAAAGAGCATCCTATGAAATACTCCTTCAACATATCACCAAAAAATCGAATAAACTACAAGTACTGAATAAGGGATTTGAGGAGTATGCTTAATTTATAGTTACTATTACATAAATCCACTAAAGGAGGACAAGGGAGCAGAGGGAAGTTTAAGTACCATACCCTTTGTCAATGTACTCAGCATATGATCGGTTAAAAAACATAGGGCCATACCAGTAAAAGGATATTAATTACCGTCGTCTCCTATGCTTGAGAATTATTCATTGAGGAAGCAAGTTGCTCAATTCATTATTAAAAATGATAGAAAAGATAAAGATACAAAAGCTATGATCGATGCTCCTTTGCTCTTCCTTTCTTCATATCTTAATGTCTATGATTGGGATCAACCTAAAATGTTGCAAGAACCAGCACTTGAGCTTGCAAACTCATTAGCCTAAGGTTAGCGACTAACAAGTCCTAAGTTTGAGTCTGGACAGCAAACTGTCCTTTCTTGAATGTAAAGGCTTGACCTTTTTCATGTAAGAATTTCTATGCCATTCTCCACTACATCTCTTAGTTGGAGTTTGCTGGTTGCTCATGCCTTTGCTTTCCAAGTGGGGCTGCTATAAATATCCTTTGTTTTTTTTTTTCTCTTCTTTTTGGCATTCTGTCCAGCCTAGAGTAATAATTACAATGATGAGAAATGCTTTCACTTTGCCATTAACATGGGATACTGTTCTTTCTTTAACATGCATGATGGACAGTCTTTTTTGTTCTTTCTTTTTACATAAGAAAAGTATATAGGTAATAACCCTGTTCGCTGCCTCGGATCCCTCGAGAATACAGCTGAAAGCTTAAAGGGTATCTATCATGATCTATCTTCATTTTAGTAAGCTATTACCTATTAGTTATAGTGATCTAACTCGCAGATTTCCAAGTTAACTAAAAGCAACTCAGGTTTGTTGGTCTTCCAACTGCCCTACATTTGTAGATGGATAATTCCAACCATTTTTCCTGTGAATATGTTATTTCCTGTATTCTTGATGTGTGTGTTCTCCTATATATATGATGTGGGTTGCCATCGCCACACATGTCATGAACCTCCTGCATCAGAAAAAGAGCCTGAAGAGTCGAGATATGTGGGTTCCCCAAGCACGTGAATTGGCACCTCAAATACTACCTGTAAAGATAATCTTTCCTTAATTTCCTCCCCATCCCCGATTATATTTGAACGTGTTCAACTCTTACTTTTTGGTGTACAATTTAGTTATTTCCTAGGTTCTGTCGAATTTTGGTGAGGCTGGATGCTGCTGCTTGGATCTATGAGATTGGCTGATTCTGGTTCAAATATACCTGCAAAACAATAAAGGCACACCGGGAGTTAATTTCCAGTAGACCCCTCTGACGCTCAAGCCAGTTTTTTATAAGAGTTTTTGTGGTTGACAAATAAAGAAAATATGGTTCTTGAAAGTTGTATCTTTTTCATGATGAGGTAATGAATTTATATGGTTAATACCTATAAGAATTAAGTCAATCTCTAAAGGATGGGTCGATTAGGTCATGCGTCGTTCTGAGTTTGAGCTTGACCGTAGCACGATCGACCCAACCAATTATGAATTCAAATGCACTTGGACTTATAAGAGGCAGGGAAAGGATCCAATAGCCAAGTGACAGCTATGACATCTCGTGGGGGTCTTTACATTCACCAAACCATTAACACATCCGCAGAAGACAATAGCTCGGCCGAAACGGCCCGTAAAATGGGTCCGGGTAAGCCCGTGCCACGTGGGCCATTCAGGAATCCGAACCTGGCTGGTTTCGTCCCGAGCCTAAGATTTGAAAATTTTCGAACGTTAGATCTCCTCCTCTCCCCGTCGTCTGCTATGACTGATTCACTTACTCATGCTTTTTACTAATAATTATTTTTAAAAAATAAGTAATAATATTCCAGTCCAGTCCCTTTTATTGCTTAGGCTCGAAGATCATACAAGTAATGTCATGAACTGATGCGGTTAAGATTTGATGATGATAATATAGGACTCAGCTGTTTGGCAACCGTTTTCAACTACCATTTTGGTTTTCTGATTGATACACTTTGCCTAACACACTGGAGCTTTTGATGTATGTTTTGCTGCTTCAAAGTGCGGATTAAAGATTATGAATGCATTTTTTTTAGTTTATATATGCAGTCCGTAAGGTTTTCTGCTTTGTGAGAATTTGAGGAGGATTATATTGTATGCAGTTTTTTTTTTGTATTTTTACAAAGAGACTGTTTCTGTTATTTAAATTTGTAATCTTATCAGTGCCAGTCTTGTCATTTTATAAGCCTCTCGAGCAAATAAAAAAGATTTTTATTTTACCTTTTTTCTTTTATGATAGTCACAGTAGGCTCTTATAAAAAATAAAAGAGTTAAAATAGGATCCTTTTGTTATTCTTTATAAAAGTCAAGACCTTTATAAAAAGCAAAATAAAATAAAATAGAACCCTTTTAGTTGCAATTTTATTCTTCATAAAGTTAGGTCCTGAGCAGGTGTCCTGTCTGTCCTTGCCCGAGGCCAGCTCAGGATCTTATGATAACAAAAGAACAACTTTACTACTTGATATAATGTTTACCTGTTATGAAATTATGGATGTGATTTCTTGAATTTAATACATGCAGACACAAAATAAAGTTTATAGACATTGTTTTGGCAATCAATAATAGATTTCTCTATCTTTCTCAGGAGAAAAAAGGTAAAATTTGTTGTGTACATGTTAAAACGTACATGAACAATGGGTAGCTTAGCTAGTTCAAAATGGTGTAATTAAATATTATGCAGAAACGCATGGTAAGGTTGGTATCATCATAATCACAAGGCTTTAGCAAATCTACGTGATAAAGCTTTGACGATGTTTCAATATTAATGTTCATGAACCAATGTCACTCTGAAAAGGAAATTAACAGATTCCATCTTTGGCGATGGACATAAATTATTAGGCCTAATAAGCATGTAACTACGTACACATACTTTGTATCATTGTTAGGTTATAGTTGATGGGATCTTCAATTAATTTTATCTATCAATAATGTCTCTAAAATTGGAATTGTTGATGAAAATGCTACACATAACATTTCATAGATTAGAACATAATGTAAGAGTGAAGCAAAAGAAAGGTGAAAAGGTCTGCCTGAGCCTTCAAACATGATATGTTTATCTCATGATCCCACCGAAATTGAACATTTGGATTGTGAAGAATAAACATATTCAGCAGTCATGCATAACAACATCAAAGAAATGGACAAACCAGCCGTCCACTTTTGGTTGAAATTGAATGCTTCAATTTTGAATTCCAATGGAGGGATCGGATACCCAACACAATTTTGTAAAAGAAAACCTTCCACTCCAAAAATAACGTACTTATAAAATTTAGTAAGGGACTCTTTTGGCTTAAGTGAGGTCACGGGTTCAAACTGTCCTCATGTATGCAGCCGTTTAAAATTTAGGGTCAGAACTTTACTTCCAAAAGAGACTTACCTAGCTCGAGCGAGGATTAGTATGAAAGTAAATGACTTAAAGATGTTTTCTCATAATTGAAACTCTTATAAGACACCTCCTGGAAAAAAAAAAGACTTATCTGTTTTTATTTTCTTAATTATTATATTTATACCTCACACTTATGATTATGACAGGCAGTGAAGTTTTAACGAGTTTTTCAAAGGATGGTGGAATAAAGATCACTATTCGGTTACAGAGCGTGACGATCACGCCCCAAGACTTTACCAGCTCCACCTTGGTAAAGGTGCACGCGCCGAGTATGGCTTCTGAAAAGACTGGGCAGTTACAAGGGGAGGTTGGGAGAGAGGTTGGGAGAGCAGGTATGGGAGAGAAAGAGATAGAGAGAGAGAGTGTGCGTGGTACGTAGAAATGAGTACAAAGCACGTACAGAGATATTTAAGTATGGGAGATTAGTGTATTGTATGTAACTAAGTAGTTGAGTAGACAATGAGGAACGTGGGAGATGAATAAAGAGATTTGAAAAGAGAAAAAAAAGAAGAAGGCAAAAGGCAAATCCAACACACCGCAAAATATCATCATCTCCCTCCCCCTCTCCTCCCTTTCTCATTCTCTCAATTTGAAGCCCATTTTTCTGCTTGTTGGTTCGGGAGGTAGTTGTTGTAAGTTTGTAGTATTTTGTTGAGGAAACAGAATATAAACAGAGCGTTTCTTCTTCTTGTTGATTGTTTGTAGGGGCTGTCGTTTGGTAGGAAGGAATGGAGGAAGGAGGATTGTCGTTTTCGGTGGCGGCAGTGGTGGAGGATGTTCTGCAACAGCACGGCATTAGACACAAAGATGTTGATTTAGAGTCTAGAAAAGCTCAAGAAGCTGGTATCCTACATTTTTACTTTCTTTTTTCTTCTTATTACATATCAATTTGCTTGATTCGGGATGTTTCATTACATGGAATATACATTTTTTTTTTTGAGAAAACATTTATGTATCCTTTCTTGATGAAATTAACTGTAGCGTCAAGGAGATACGAAGCAGCAGGGTGGTTAAGAAAGATGGTCGGAGTAGTGGGAGCTAAGGATTTGCCGGCAGAGCCTTCGGAGGAGGAGTTGAGGCTTGGATTGAGAAGTGGGATCATTCTATGCAATGCTCTTAATAAGGTCCAATCTGGAGCTGTGCCTAAGGTGCGTGAATTTGTACAGATATACATGTATATATATGCAATTAACCCAATCCCTTGTAGATTGTTGTAGTTATTAGATAAAAATTTATGGGGTATTAAAAAAATTGATTGCTTCCAGGTGGTTGAAAGTCCTTGTGACGCCGCGCTTATCCCGGATGGAGCAGCATTGTCTGCATTTCAATACTTTGAAAACGTGAGGAATTTCCTTGTGGCTGTTCAACAGTTGGGGGTTCCTGCTTTTGAAGCTTCTGATCTTGAACAAGTATGTCTTGCAATTTGCTATAAGCAAATCTCTTCTTTATTCCTTTAGTTTTAAAATTGCAATTTGTATATACCTGTAGTTCTAAAGCTGAGTTGTGTTTTGTTGAGTTTTTAGCCTAAACTTGCCAATATGTTGTTGTCCTCTTTCTGCACAATCTCAGGGAGGAAAATCTGCCAGGGTTGTGAACAGTGTTTTGGCACTCAAATCCTATCATGAGTGGAAACAGAGTGGTGGAAATGGAGTATGGAAATTTGGAGGAACGGTGAAACCTACCATGACCACAAAATCATTTGTGAGGAAAAATGCAGAACCATTCATGAATTGTTTGTCAAGGAACTCACCAATGAATGAGAAATCATTGAGTGCCCTGCCCGCGGAGCTTGATTCCAATAAAATGGTTGGTACACTTAGCTCTTAGGGTTGTGGTTGTGCTTGAGCTTGGACATAAAGGAATTCAAATTTTTATAACTGTCGCAGTCCACTGGTTCATGGAGCATGCTTGTTCGTCCTCTGTTGATGGATAAAAAGCCTGAAGAAGTTCAAATGGTAAGAGATTACACTTTATATTTTTTAATATGACTTGGAGATGGAGCATCTGTTGATCAAAATAAACTAATTAAGAAGTGAATGTAATAGCAAGTGCAGCAACTTTTACACAACTAGTGTTCTGTTTTTGGTGCAGAAAAATTAGCTGTCCTTGTATCACTATATTTTCTCATTTCCACTCCCTGATGAAAAGTATTTGCATTGCATCATAACTCTATAGTTACATCTTAGTGTGACTAAGTGCTGTAGCTTGCTTTTGTTTCCATTGCTTCTAACATTGCCTTATGCCGTGTCCACTTGCAACAGTTGGTGGAATCAGTTCTCAGTAAGCTTGTTGATGAGTTTGAGCATAGGATCGCAAACCAACGTGATCTGGTATGCTGAATTTTAACTTTCTTTCATAAGAAGGAAATGGAATTCCATCAACACCAATTAATTGTTATCTTTTTCTGTAATTTGAAGGTTAAGGCTACTCCTAAAAACAACACTTCTTCACAGGGAAATAAGTTTTCCTTCAAATCTGCATTAAAAACTAAAACGGTAAGTCTCCTTGATCTGCATAGCCCCAGCTGGTTATGAAATTTTACTTTGAAGCCATCGATATATCGTTTGTACTTCATATTTTCTTCGGTTTCTGATTGATGAAGAGTGAAGAGATTAGCAATGAAGTGATCAAGCAAGAGGAACTTTCTCGCAAAATCAAGGAGGACGAATCACAAAACCAAACTTTAAAAAAGCAGATGGTCTTTGATCAACAGCAAAGAGATGTCCAGGTATGCTATTTGTGCTATATATCTTTCTCTGGCTCTATAAGCAACAAGACTGCCTAAGATAATCTTTCTATTGTAGGAATTAAAACATTCACTTCGTGCAACAAAGGCTGGTTTGCAGTTTATGCAAATGAAATTTCATGAAGAATTCAACAATCTTGGTAAGTTTTCTAATTTAGACTTTGTTTTGTTTTAATCTCTCTGTGCTTATCATTCCAGCTCCTTTTGCTTCATTTTTGGTGGATCTTGGTGGGGAAGGCAAGACACAGAATTACTATGATGCTTTGAACCTGAGGTTCAAACTTGTTACTTTCTTTACAGGAATGCATATTCAAGGACTAGCTCATGCGGCTTCGGGTTACCATAAGGTCCTCGAAGAAAATCGTAAGCTTTACAATGAAGTGCAGGATTTAAAGGGTAGGCTACTATTGCAAAAAATCTATTGTGGAACTTATATCTGAGCTTTTTTTCATAAAACCTTCATACTTTGCTTCCTTTGAATAGGTAGCATTCGGGTTTACTGTCGAGTGCGACCATTTTTATCGAGACAATCAAATTTTTTAAGTTCCGTGGACAATATAGAAGAAGGCTCTATTGATATAAACACCCCATCAAGATATGGCAAAGGACGCAAGTCCTTCAGCTTCAACAAAGTTTTTGGCCCAACTGCAACACAAGGTTGGCTAGAATTTCATCAAGAGTTATTCTTGGCACAAATAAAATTATATGAAGCTTAAATGATTCATTAAATTGCAGCGGAGGTCTTCTCTGACATGCAGCCTCTGATTCGGTCAGTTCTGGATGGATATAATGTTTGCATTTTCGCATATGGTCAAACTGGATCTGGAAAAACATATACAATGGTAAAGCATTTAAGATATATATGTAGCTCATTATGCTAGAAAATGTTGTGGTTGCTTAATAGTATGCCAAAATGTTTTGTTGTCATACTTTCAGACAGGACCCAAAGAACTTAGGGAGGAAAGCCTTGGTGTGAATTATAGGGCATTGGGTGACTTGTTTCTTCTAGCAGAGCAAAGGAAGAACACTTTCCGCTATAATGTTGCAGTTCAAATGATTGAGATTTACAATGAGCAAGTCAGGGATCTCCTTGTGACTGATGGAAGTAACAGAAGATATCCTTCAAAACTATACAATTCTTGTTATGCATGATATATCACTTTAGCTTGATTTCATGATGATTTCCTCTTTTAATTGATAAGTATACCAAGTATTTGAAACTTCATCTGAATGTGTGAAGTTGCACATAAGAAAGTCATACTTAATTCAGTGACACATTAGAAATCCGCAATAGTTCTCAGAATGGTCTAAACGTACCAGATGCAAACCTGGTTGCAGTGTCATCAACATCAGATGTAATTGATTTGATGAACGTTGGACAAAGGAATCGTGCTGTTGGTGCTACAGCATTAAATGACCGAAGCAGTCGTTCTCACAGGTGGGTTCTTGTCTTTTGTCTGTTCTTTGCACAATTATATATTCCAATGCTTTCAGCCAGTGTAGCTTATAGTCTTAGTGGAAATGTAGCTGCTTGACTGTTCATGTTCAAGGAATAGACATGACATCTGGGACTATTCTTCGTGGCTGCATGCATTTGGTTGATTTGGCGGGTAGTGAGAGGGTGGACAAATCTGAAGCCACAGGGGATAGACTTAAAGAAGCACAGCATATTAACAAATCTCTCTCTGCTCTAGGTGATGTCATTGCATCACTTGCGCAAAAGAATCCTCATGTCCCTTACAGAAACAGCAAGCTTACACAGTTACTACAAGACTCGCTTGGTAAGGTCCAAATGGCATAGTTGAACTAAGATTTTCTCAGTTCATTCTTTTCAGAGAGCAGTGGCCAATTGTTGCTTTGCTATTCTTGTTTCAGGAGGGCAAGCCAAGACACTGATGTTTGTTCACATAAGCCCTGAGCTTGATGCCATTGGTGAAACAATAAGTACGCTCAAATTTGCAGAGCGGGTAGCCACTGTTGAACTTGGTGCCGCACGAGTGAACAAAGATGGTGTAGATGTTAAAGAACTCAAAGAACAAGTTAGTGCCTCTTTATCTCTAGCTTTAACCTTCTATAATTCCCTCACTTCACGATTAACTTTCTAATTGACATACTAGCCACCTGAAGTTGATTTTATTGTCTTTCTTTACCTCCAGATTGCAAGCCTTAAGGCCACACTGGCGAAAAAGGAGGGTGAGCCAGAATACCTTCAATATTCTGCATCTGGTAATTCTGACAGCTATAGAAGGAAAGAAAGTGACTTTACACCTTTCAATCCCAAGCAGCAATGTGGAGATTTGACTGATACCATTGGCTTCAGGCAACCCATGGGTGAAGTAGGCAACATAGAGGTGAATATTGCTTCACTGTGATCAGTGGGTTGCTTTGTCTTTTTACAAGCTTTCAGGTTAATATATTTGAGCATTTGCAAATGTTACAAGCCCTGTAATTATTTCACTAGATTCAGAAACTAGCTTGCAAAAGGTCTTCGCGAGAAGTGTTATCCCTTGTGAGCTTAGCAGCCAACTGTTTCGAATAGTTTCCATTTTCTGTAATATGAAAGAGTAAAATCCACACATTTTGATAACTAAACCAATTATATTCTTTGAAGAAGGAATCCATATTTGGTTCTTCTTTTGGATCTTATCCTATGGAATTTAGGGTGCTAATTCAGTCATAATCTTTACACTTAACTGCTGTTGTTATTTGCATAACGAAATAACTAATATCATGCATATACGTCATGATAAATTTTGACTAATTTTGAGTTTTGTGCAGGTTAATTCAAACTCTAAATTGCTGCAAAAGAGGCAAAGTTTCGATCTTGATGAGCTGTTGGCTAATTCACCTCCATGGCCTCCGGTCATTAGTCCTAGCCAAAATTATGGGGAGGACGAGAAGGAAATGGGATCTGGCGAGTGGGTGGATAAAGTCATGGTGAACAAACAAGAAGCCATAAACAGGGTTGAAAACTCAACGGGAGGTTGGGAAGCTGATAATGGCCATTTGCCTAGTGTCTTTTACCAAAAGTATCTGTCAGATTCTACCAAAAATTTCCCTGAGCAATCCTATAACATTTTCATGGGTAACAACCGTTTGAAGGTTGCTACAACAGACGACCTGGATGATAATCTAGATGCTGTCACTAGCGACTCGTCCGAACCTGATTTATTGTGGCAACTTAATCAGGCCAAACTTACCAGCTTAACCAATGGAATTGAGTCGAAGGCCAAAAAGTCATTCTCAAAAGCAGCAAAGAATCAAGACTTAAGGTGCAATTTTGATTATTGTTTTGTAATAATCCTGTACGCTGATTACTATTTGATGCAAGTGATCTTAACATTTTCCCTGACCAAGCTTTCAACTTTTGTAGGAACTTGAATACAATGCTAGGCCCTTCACCGTCAAGGAAACCAAATGGAGTTCGAACTACCTTGCAAAGGACTGGAAGGCATCCACCTCTATCTGATGGGATGCGCAAAATCGGTAACAGAAAGTAGGAATTTCACTAGCCACGTCGAGGAAAAGAGGTTTCAGATTATTATTTTTTTTGGGCTTATATTATATGTGTATCTACGATTTTTTCTTTTTTTGGCTTATATTACGTTGATTTTTCAATTTCTTTAATTTTTTAACTTGTAAGGTTTACAAAATGTAGCTAAACTGAGCAATAATTCCAGTTGCTTCCTGAGTTGCCTGCTTTATGCTACCAGAGAAATTCGCATCTTTGAACTGTTGCATTAGACTTGAAGAAGAAATTTATTATTCAGGAATAATTATGAATTTGTATAGAATAAAATATATGTTTTGCCTTTTATTTCTATTTAGAAATAACTTGTTTGATGTTTTTCTTTTTATTTACAGTTAAATAAGTTGACTGTTAATTTCAGTAGACCCTCAAAAATTTAGATTAATTTATAAAAAATATTTTAAAATGTAAAACAATCCTTTCTATACTTTTTAAAAAATGTATACTGATAACGAGTTAAAGAATTTGAATATCGACATAAATTTTATCGCTTTAGCAATTATTTATAATGATTTTATTATAAATTTAATAAATACATGACTTATATTAATAAAATATATTTTTTAATCCTTTTTTCAAATGAAACTTGGAGAAGAGTGTAACCTTTTTCAGAGACAGGAGTTGATCATTTTGTAGGAAAGTATTGAGAGGTCTCCGTCAACTAATAACCTCTTTTCCCCACTTAAAGAACGTATCAAAAGAAGGGAAGATTATATATAAAAGTCCAAATATAAAACAACGATGAAAAAGAGGTTCTTCCTATACTCGTTAAACAACGTAGAATTAGATTTACACCTAAACGGGGAAAATTAAAAGAGCTTCGGATTGCGTTTACTCACGTTAATCTCTAGGAATCGATGATTTCCTTTTTTGCAGCTTCCAATTTCTTCATTTCCCATTATTTGCTCCCAGTATCCAATGTATTATGCCAACTTATAAATCTTCCTTTTTGTTTTTCTTCCTCTCCTTCCATATCCCATGCATACATGGTCCTAGGCTTAAGATATTAACAAGAATATTTCATCAGAAAATTCTTTTTTATCTTCATGTAGCCACTGTATAAATTTAACATAAGTTAAAATTGAGTTCTATAGGTGACAATTGCAGCCACTAGGGGGTAGAAATTATGCCGCAAAGGAAGACTTTAACATAAATATATAATTACAAAAAAAATTTGAAACTTCGTTAAAATTTTCAATTATAGTCCAAACTTTAAAAAATAAAAATAAAATGCTCAAATTTTTAATTTTCCAATTCTAGTCTAACGTTATCTTTACTGATGTGGTAGTATCACGTGTACAGAGACCCTCATTAATAAGACACGTCAGTAATGGCTAAGATTCAAAATCCTACTTAGTTAAACGATCTCATTAATCAATTTAATAGGTTTGAGATCTTGTCATTGTCTAGATCATTCTTGTCGCCTTCAGCGCCACCGGGAGCAACAAGCTTGACTATTTTTCTCACTGGAAGACTGGTCAGGTGGTTGGGGGAAGCGTTATCAGAGAGTTGACGACAAGAGGACCTGTGATAGTGAATGCATCGTTGTTTACCAACGTTGTGTATGAGCGACTTCCTTTGGATGAAGATGAGTAGTTGCAGATGTAGAGTGGCAGCAACAAAGCAGGTGGGGATGCTGGTGTTGGAAATAGCCCTTTCCTTGAAGATAGTTCAGGAGGTCATACGTTCTTCAATTTACCTCCCAATGGGCAGATGGGTCATGAATTCCGGAGGTAGGCGATAGACATTTAACTATCCTACTTGTTTTCTCGAGTATCACAAATGCACTGGTCGTCTTGTAATTTACTTGGTATCGAACCCCACAGGAATTGTGTAGTCACCTTAGTATTTTAAATTAAACTTTGTTTGAGCAATTAATTAATGAACAATTAAAACAATCAAAGTAGCAATTGAGAGAAAAAAAATCATAGAATTAAGGTTACCACAAACAAGAGGAATCAATGGTGAAATTGGAAAAATCAAATTACTAAAGTTAGGATTACCCTTACTGCCCCATGCAATCTTTCAATTTTTGTCAATATGATAGTGTTTAGTCCTAAGTATTTTCTAATGTCTTACCACTTTCTCTCTCAATACTTGGACTAAACAATTCCAAAGTAATGATTAAAATCTAGTATGTGATCTCTCAATCTCCATTCCTAAACTAATCGTTAATTAGATTTGATGACCATTTTGGACATTTACATCGCATCCCATATCTCTATGTAAATGATGAAGTAACTTGATAAATGGAATGTCCTACATGATGCCCACTCTCATCGTACACTCACAATATATTTCTCAGCTCCATATCTCTATATAGACTAAGCATGAGCATCCAAATACCATAAACACACATAAATGATCATATCATTGCACAAAAGTGAAGTCTTACATGGGTTAAGTAAGGATAATCCTAAAATAGCCTAGCAATCCATCAAACACAACTCAATCATCATCAATATAGGTTCCAAACTTCTGCCTATACAATAAACAAAAAAAAAATCAAAGAAAAAGACGATAAAAAGATAGGAAAAAGAAGCTTATTGTATGAGGAAACAAGTTGGAAATCTGGACAACTTTGGTTTAGCCTTGGAATCCTTAGTGTTCTCCTCCAATGTGCAACTTCAAATGCCAACTTTCTGCTTCTCCTTTGTTCAGCTAAGTTTTACCATGACATTCCCCTATTTTTGGCCCGCTTTCTCTGTTTTTATGCAGCCCTAAATCACTCATCATGTGGGTGGTAAATTAGACCTCAATAACTGTCCTTTTTGCTCCCCCCCTCTCATGTCTTTGGTGGTTTTTTCTCCTTATGCTAACCCACTCACGTGTTTTCTCTTATCCTGGTTTGTCCTCCTGCTTTTATAGAATTAATGGTTCTTAAAACATGGCTGGCAGAAGAATTTTGTGCCAACCAAGTTTATAAGTCATGATTGTGATAATGTTTGGTAATTTCCTATTATAATGTCCAACTTTTATTCTATGTTTCCTTCACTCAATTGCACCATTTAACCTGCAAATAAACTATGAAAATAAGCACTTAATCGCGGCTTAACACATGAAAATTAATACATAAAATAACAACATACACAATGATACTTATGGATGCACACATGGATGCAATGGTAAGGTTAACACACCAACTTACAAAAAATGTATATGCAAATGTACTAGAACATAATTAAACACTAACATGGCCACATGCGACGTAAAAATACCTAAAACAAACATAACATATGCATAATCATGCAACATTAACATGAAAAACCTAGTTCACATGTACTTTCCATGCAATAGTCACACATAACATATATGTAAATCCACACTTATCAACTCCCATACATTTGAATTTTGTCTTGTCCTCAAGCAAAATAAAACACAAAACTAAAAACGATTCACAACACAATGTACATATTACACAAACCATGCACACTCGTAAAACCTGCAACTACATGATAGTGACACAAGGATGATAATCTTAAAGAAATCTTTCAATCTCAAACGCAATCATCCAACATAATCCAACATTTCGGCTCATTCATTCATGTTCAAATGGAACGAAATAAATATATAAGTTAATCAAGATAATTATATCCTATCCCTAGATTTATGTCACTTGAATAAATGCATTTATGAATATCAATCAAATAGAAAGGTATTCAATTAGTGAGTCGCCCCTATGAAAATTATAGCTATTATATAAAGATCGGTAGGCTTTTATTTCATTAACACTTTTTTATTATTAAGCTTAGCTAGCAGGTCATTCTAGCCTTTTGACACGAAGGAAAACATTTGTAATGAATGTCCCCTGGTTATTCAGTTATATCACTCTTCACAGCCAGCTACTAGATCTATTCTTAACCTTTTTTGGGCCAGCGGGATAGCTATTCATTTAAACACACCTCTTTTTTTTTGTTCTTTGTAGCTTTTCAATTTTGATTAAAGACTACTTGTAATTTCCTACCGGTTTAATTGATTCTAAACGTTAACACATCCATCATGTAACATCAAATGTAAAAATAGGTTCTATATCCTAATTCACATGCATATTTTCCTCAATTCTCAATCAATCACAAATTCATAAGCTAAGATACTTTCATATGCTAAATAATCACATTTAACATTAATTTCATCCTCATCTGACTATGCCATTGATTCGCTATCGATAGTGACATATAATGTAAACGTACATAAGACTTGAAAGACAATTATGCATATTGACACAAAATCATGCAAAATCATACAAAATAGGAAAAATTTGGGGAGTTAAATAAGACACACAATATGCAATGCCAAAATTGCATACCTCTCCCCCAAACTTAAACAACACATTGTCCTCAATGTGTGGAAATGTTGCACAATGAAACAATCAAATATACAATTCACATACAAAAGAAGAAATAACAAAAATAAAAGATAAAGGACACGAGAAAGCTTATTTAATGGGACGACAGTAAAGGTAGCATTGTTGGAAAGTGTACTCCCTCAGCATAACTCCCTTGTTCTTATCTTTCGTCTTACTACAATCACACATGAAATTTAAAAACATTAGTGAAATAAAACACAAAACATAAAACACACCAAACTATAAAAAACTGATGCTAGTTTTTATAGTCACTAGCAAGACTCTTTAGCCTATGCTTGGATCACTGGAGGGATTGAAGAGATAGCTTCTCTCGTTCTTTGGGCAATTAGTCGTCAAAACAAGGCTTACAGTTGTGGCCATTCACTTTAAAGGTTTCTCCATGCTCATGTTCTAACTCTAACGCTCCAGATGGATAAATTTTAACTACTGTAAGGGGCCACTCCATTGAGATTTTAATTTTCCTGGGATTAGATGAAGTCTCGAGTTGAATAGTAAAATTATATCCCCTGCATGGAAGTCCTTTTTCTTGAGATGTTCATCATGCGACCGCTTTACCTTTTTCTTATACAAATTTACATTTTTGTAAGCTTGCAACCTTAATTCTTACAACTTATTCAGTTGAAGCTTTTTTTTCCCTGATTGCCTTTTCATCCCAGTTTAGGGCTCTAATTGCCCAATACGTCTTATGCTCCAATTCTACCAATAAGTGACAAGCCTTTCCATAAATCAACCTAGAAGGTATTGTACCAATGCTTGTCTTAAATGCTGTATGGTAGGCCCATACTGCATCATCTAGTTTATTAGCCTAATCTTTTCTTAAAGAGTTAACAGTCTTTTCTAAATTTTTTTCAGTTGACCAGATACGAAATCACTGGTGCTCGATCTAGTGGTCTTTTTATGGGGATTCTTTTTATCGCAGTACTTGTTTGGGGATGGTACGATATTGCTATCCTATATGGTGCATATTTTTTCAATAATATTTCAAAAGGATTATTGTGAAAATGGGTACCTCCATCACTGATGATGACCTGTGACACTCCAAATCTATTGATTATCTTCTTAAGGAACTTTTACACCACTTAGACATCATTTTTTGTAGTTGCCATCACTTCAGCCCATTTTAACACATAATCTACACCAACCAAAATATATTTGTTTTCGTATGAAGACAAAAAATGGTCCCATAAAATCTAATGCACAAACATTAAAGACCTCAACTTTAAGTATTGTTGTCATCGACATTTCATCCCTCTTAAATATCTTCCCTGTCTTTTGATACTTGTCACATTTTTTTATCCATTCTTTTGCATCTTTAAATAATGTTAGACAAAAGAACCTACAATCTAGTACTTTAGCGGATATTCTATTAGCCCCATAATTTCTAGCATATGCAGAATTATGACAGTAAGTCAAAATAACATGAAACTCGTCGTCTGGAACACACCACCTCAGCAAAAGTGGCTCTTCCCATAAATATTTATGCAAACAATCAAAAAGAAACTTCTTTCGTTGTTGGTCCTTAAGATCAAAGGGTAAGATACCACTTGCCAGGTTGTTCAAATGTCTGCGAACCACTGTACATTAAATGCATTTATCCACATTAAATCCTCATCAAGGAATTGTTCATTTATCTCCAATTCAACTTCAGATTCCTTTCCTCCTAGTCTGGA
>JANTPM010000009.1:18224619-18239369 GCA_025434745.1 Erythroxylum divaricatum
CTCGCCCAAACAAAAGCACATAATCATGCTCAGAATCATTTTATCAAATGGTATGCTTTCATGCTTTTCATTTATTCGAAATGCCATGACCGAAGTCGAGGCATAACATGCTCATTCTCATGCTTCTTTCAAGGTATACGAAATTAAAATCATAACAATTCATGTTTAAACACACATAACATATAACATATATTCACACATAGGCAAGAATTTGCCCAATCACACAACAACTATAAGTATATTACCCACCTAATATCGCTTGAGTATCCAAACTCACTGTTGTCCTTCCTCTCGCGATTGAGTCAGGTCGGCTTGGTTTCCTAAAACAAACCAAGCTTTCATTCAATCAATATTCAAAGGAAATATACTCAAAAATTTTGAAAATCAAAAGTACTAGCATGAAAAGTCTACATTCGACTTCCATCTAAAATTTCGAACCCTTAAAGGCTAATTCCGAACTTCCCTTCTTCATACAACTTGTATCCAACATCACCTCAATAGGTCATCTACACCAAAAGATATGCCCAAAATACAAAATTCCTTTTTGCTAGAAACAGGGGCCTCGCTGCGGCGAACAGCCCGCTCGTCGCGACATGAAGCCACACTTTTCGCGGCGAAGACCTGTGCTCATCACGGCGAAAACAATTTTGCACGCCGCGACGAGGACCCATTTGTACGCCGTGACGTGAACAAATTTGCTCGTCGCGGCGAACACCAAATCCTCGCACGTAGCGGCGTGTTCATACGCACCTCGCGACGTGCGGGTCTGGAGAACGTCTCCGAACCTGATTTTCTAACATTTTCCAACTACAATCCTTCCCTTAATCACCTTCATCACATCTAAACCTTGATTCAAGTTCTATACTACATTTCTAACCCATTAACAACTTAAAAATCTGCACAAAATCATCAAGCCAAGATATCTATCCATTTTTGCCGTAAAACCCTAAACCACCAATTTTCACACATTCAACCTATCTTTAGGTTTAATCCAACCGAAACAAGATGAAACGAAGCGCAACTTACCCGAAAATTGCTTCAAACTGTCGGAAATCCTCAAAGATCGAAATCCCTATTTCTCTTCTCTTCTTCCTCCACCGACGGCTTCTCCTTCTCTTTTTCTCTTCTTTCTTTTCTCCTTTCCTCTTCTTTTCCTTCTTCTAATTTCTCTAACTCTTTCTTAAGTCTAAAGACCAACTTACCCCTCCTAGACAAGCCTAAATCACTCCACCTCAAGCAATCTTCCCAAAATGCCCTCATATATTTTATCCTATAATTTCCATTTAAACCACATTATACTCAAATAAACCTCAATTATCCGTATAATCACCCAATGCAATCAAACTAAGACATAAACAGGTAATTAACATAATTCATGCTTAACAACATAAATTAGAAAAAATTTTAGGCCCCAACAAATCTTATCAGTTATTTCAAGACTTTTTACTTAGATAACAATTCTATTCAAGTTCTAAGCTAGAAAATAGAAAAAGAATGTTAAAATAAATTGAATTATATAATAATTATTAACTTGGGTTAAGGCTTGTTGACTTTCTTTGCATAAGAGTTAAAGAGTTTGGCTTTAGGTTTCTTTGAAAGTCAAAATACCACAGGTGCCTCCATCATTAGTTGTTTATTTTGGTTTATGTCTTACAATTAATTAGTTAGTTATAATTTTGGTCATATAATTATTTAAAGATATTCTTTATCTTATATATAATCAGATGTATATAACAAAATTTATAAGATAAGTATATATTGCAAATAAAATTATGATGACATTATAATTATGAGATTCATATTATATTTATATATTATTTTTAAATTGTTTCAAATCATTGTTACATTGAAATTGCACATTAATAGAGTGTAAAAAAACTAACAAACAATATATTTCTTCTTTATGAAGGAAATGGTTAATCTCATAAATTAAGTATTAAGATATTTATCTAAACATGTGAGTACTTATCACAGAATAAATTCACCGAATTGATCCTATATGAGAACTCCATTTAGAACATTACTGATATGTCTATTAAAATTCTCATTGTGATTATTGTATAATTAATTTTTTTTACTTTCCCCAGAATATTTCATATAGGGATTGTTATATTTTGATACTAATTATGATCTACTATAGTCAATGATAGTTCAATTGATAGTTATTGAATATAACATGAACTATATGGAGGTAGTTAAGTGATCAACATATGATGTATCATCCTAAAGTGATTGGGGAGAATGTTCAATTATTTTTTATTATTATTGATTTGAAAAATTCTTAGCCAGGATAGATTGACACTATGAAAATAGTTTTTAAATGTCAGAATTAATTACTAATAGTAAAGAACTAACATGATAAGATTTAAATAGAGTAGAAATTAATTATATGTTTAATGTTTAATCAAAGTATTGTATGATAAAAAGATTGAAAACAATAACAACAACCCAGTAGAAATCAAGCTAATATACGGGATCTGGAAAAGTCTAATATTACGCAGCCTTATACTTAACTAGTAGAGAGACAAGAATTATATGAAGGTAGATGTTTAATCAAGATATGATTCATCACCCTAAAGTAATTAAGGAGAATGTTATGTTATTCTCGATTAGTATTGATTCAGGAAATCCTTAGTCAAGATAGAATGATGCTTTATAAATAGTTTACAAATATCATTAATTTAAACATTAGCTAATGATTGAGAAGTAATATGAGTAGACTCAAAATAGAATAGATATTAATTCAATACTGTATGTCTAATCGAAACATTATATGATGAAAATATTGAATTATACGGAAAAATCATGCACGAAAGGTTAAGTCAAAACTACTTTGACGTTCTTAAGTATTTGGGTGGTCATGATGTTAGACACTAATCTTGATTTATGGATATAAATTGTTTAATTAGAGAATTATAGATAAATTAAAAGGAAATTTATAATTATTGACAACATATTTGAGAACCTAATTGGTCTCATATATAGAATGTGTTGAAGAGAGCAAAAATATTTAATCGAGTTATACTTGACTGTAAAATTTGAAAAACTTTATGAATAAATATGAGATATTTAATAAATAAGGATCAATATAAGATATTAAATCTTATTTGAGTATAATTAGTATTTAATTAGAATTATTTATAATTCGAATTAAAATTTAATTGAAGTTAGAATTTAATTTTAATTAAAATACTGAAATGTACAAAATTTATTATATTTGGCTTAAGCTCTATGAAGCTAGCATTTCTTACTTAACTCTCTCTGTAAATACTATAGAGTTTTCTTAACCAATTATGTGGATACCTTTAAAGGTTGGACATTTGTGTGGATATCGTGATTGAGATGTATCAATTTAAAAAACAATTCGAGAGATACAACAATAAAATAATCAATCTTCAAAATAAGGTACGAATTTAATTTAACGTTTTATTATAATTTATGTATTAATCATTATATAAAATTAAATTGATCATAACTTTCGGTAAACCAATTTGAAAAAAATTTCGCAATTATTTCACTACAATTGAGATTTGATCTCGTTCCGATTTTTCAAAAGTGATATCATAACATAATTTTAATTCTATAATTTGATTAAATTATTTGATTATTGTTGATCTTACGGAATTGAATTTATAAATTGTTGTAAACCTTAAATAATCTGAAAAGTTCAGATTAACAAAATTAAGAACCAAGAATTTTTCAAAACCCGAAGCCATTTGATTTGTGAAACCCAGAATCTGGAAATTCACAATAAAAGGGATAAGATGCTTAATGCATAAAAACTGAAAAATGCTGGACTGCTATTGGAAGATGGCACGACTTGGTGTGCTTTGGGTGATCCGTTTTCTGATTGACTGTGTTGGTTTTGGGAATTGTTTGATTTTCTGGTTCTGCTTGTATGAAATCGGAATAACATGCTCCTGTCCCCTTCGGTTGTATTGTATTGGTTTTGTGTTTTCTTTTGCTTGTTGTGCATTACCGACGGCTGTTGGTGGCTTGCGATTGTTGTGGCTGTTGGAATCTAGCAAAAGGTTGGGGCTATGTTACTTATATTCTGGTTGAGTTCTGTAATGTTGGTTTGCGTTTTCTTGCTGAGCCATCACCAGCACTGGATGCTGGCGGTGCGGCTCATGCCTGGTGAAGTACAGCCATTGACGCTTCAGAGGGCGACCATCGCCGTAGGGGTGATGGTCCAACCGGACGACGAGGAGCCTGCAACGAAGGCGCTTCAGGCACAGGCAATGACCGGAATCGGACGCAACCAGAGCAGAAGATACAAACACGCTGGCGGCGAAGAAACGAAAATCCTTATCTGGGAAAACGATCACGTGGGCCAACGTGTCTTGTGCAGATGTTGCTAGCGAGCATAAAGGATGCACGCGCCAGATAGTTCCAGAAGTGTTTTATTAGATTTTTAAATGATTTTAAGCCTTCTTTTTAATTAAATTAGTTTAATTGAGATTGATTAGATTTAAATCCTTAATAATTTTTAAAAAGTTTTTCTAATTATTTGATTTTTTTCAAAAAGGTTGATTTTATTAGGATTATTTTGGAATTTAGTTTAACTTTTCAAATGCTAAATTATTAAATTAAATTAATTATAAAATTTAATTCCAAAAGTAACGTAATTATTTTTCTTAATAAGATTAAGATTAATAATTATATTGATTGTTAATTAATTTTGAAAAAATAGTTTCTAAAATTGGAACTGATTAGTTTCAATTAGGTTGAAATTAATTAATTAGAAAAGTAGTTTCTAAAATTAGAATTAATTAGTTTTAATTAGATTGAAATTAATTAATTAGACTCCTTAAATTTAAGAAAAATATTTTAAGTTATTAAGAAATTTGTTTCTTAATTAAATTTATTTATTTCAATTTGATTGAGATAAATTAAATATATGATTTTATTTGTTTAGAAAATTATTATTCAATTTATTTAGAAATTATTTCTTTACTTATGAATAATAAGTTTCTTGATTTTTTAGAAAAATTCTTTTTCTTAGTAAAGATTGAAAAATGCTTTCATTTATTAATTAAGAAAAAATGTGATTTATTTAATATATTTGAAAATATTTTTCCAATTTATTAAAGAAAGATCTTCTAATTAATCAAGAAATCAATCTCTAAATAAATAATATAAATGACTTTCTTAATTAAATTTAATTTTTAAAAATTTGAAAGTAGTTTCCTTTTATATTTGAAAATAGTTTTCTAATTATGGGAAATTAATTTCTAATGAAATTAGAAATAGATTTATAATTGGATTAGAAAGTATTACTTATATAATTTTCTAAAAGGAGTTTTTCTAAATTATAATAAGTAAATAGGATAATTTATTGAAAATTTTTTCAATTAAATTTTTTTTCAAGAAGTCAAGATAATTGAAATTAGTTTTCAATTAGAATTGAAAATTGTTTTCAAATCAAATTAAATTTCTATTTGGAATAGAAAATTAGTTTATTTAGGAATCGATGTAGTTAATCTAATTTAATTTTTTCAAGGAGTTGGAAATATTATTTTAAACTATGAAGATCAATAAATAGAATCAAACGAAACTTGATGCTTTATGCATACAATTTGATTATGAGTGTATAAGATGCATACTTTGTTTATATGGTTGATATATATATTGGACGTATACTAAATTGTATGTTTTATGTGTGTGATATTTCACATGCAATTTTATGTTTGATTTGACGAATGAAGTTAAAATCCATTATTAAAATATTAAGTACACGTTGAGAATGTGATTGCTGCCTTCCATTGTTATAAGAATAAACTATTGTTATGTTTATTATAGGCTTGTTGAGCAAATTCAAAACCGTTTAAACACGAACATGTTTAGTCTTATGACAATGGGTTCTATTTAACTAAATTTGTGTGATTTGGAAGGGTAAACTCATGATCATATGAATTTAAAGGCAGGATCAGAAATAACATATTAGATATATTTTGGCAAGAGTTGTCATCTAACGCATCTAAAAGTCACATAAGATTTGATTGATAAAGTTGTTATCTACCTAATTTAAGTTTAGTTAGTTTGTTGAGCAAACTCAAGATTAATTAAATTTGAATGAGATCCTAGCCTACTAAAAAGATTAATCTTTCTGAATAGTAATGATGGCAATTATTTCGAATAAAATAGTATGAGTAATCAAATACATGATTAAAGTCCTAATCTCATTTGGTAATCATGACATACATAATTGCTTGCTTTCTTAAATTTATATTTTGTTCTAAGTGGAATTTACCTTATTTAGTATAGTTAATACTAAGTTAGAGAACCCAATTTCTTAAACATAGGATTATGTTTGAGAAGAGTTCTCAAAGTTAGATAGAAAATTGTATGCCTATTATGTTATTTTGCTATAATTCCTATTAAGGATTTAGTGACAATGTTTTAAAGATATGTCAAAATCATATGGATGACAAAATGTATTGACATTTTGAGTTGATTAATGTCTTATAAGCATTGATGAAAAAATGTAAGATGTATTTCATCTACATGATAGCAAGATGTAAGAGATTGCATAGAGTAGAGCTAAAAAGTATAGTACCTTGATGAAACTATTTCACTTAATTTAGCTTACCAAAAGCATAAACATGGACATCAATTAAAGGCATTTGCTATGATAATAGTTGTCATAAGATAAAAACAATTGGATGGCTTTTCTTACCTATATGTGATATGATAGAGATCATATGTATTTCTAATTCATGCTTATAAGTATTTGATATTGAATTTAGATTCTAAATTATTATAATGTTCAAGGCATGATAAGAAATAAATTGTTGAGTCAAAGTAGTTGATCCAATTTTATACAAATAGTTTATGTATGTTGGATCAAAGGAAACTTATGCTTAAAATGGCTGACAAGAATACAAAGTTGGATAACTAAGGCTATCCTTTTATGCCATGTCGGTTAAATCAACATAACAAAAATCATAAAGTTACATATAAAGATATGTGTATCCTTATGATTATGAATCGTATGAAACTTGTGAAACTTGTTGAGTTGAAGAATAACCAAATCAACCTTTGATGAAAGGATGATAATGGTATTAAATTGTTAAATTTTATATATGTGATGTATTGGATGGAATAACAATTTATAAAAGGATGATACTTATATTTCATTATATTACTAATCACTTTATGTGATACAGTGAAATGTATTAAATGAAATAATGATTTAAAATTTTAAAAATTTCAAACGTTAGGTTCTAGGGAGGCAGGTTCGTTGCAGTAAATTGAAAGTTGCACCGTGACGAAATGATGGGAGAACTTCTTGTAAAACAATACAAAAACAATGCATGTTCATTTCATAATTTAAAACTACCCATTTCATGCCAAGGATACTCCTAAACCTGGACTCTCTGATACCATAAATGTTAGGTTCCAGGTGGGCAGGTCTGTGGCAAATTGAAAATTTCAATGCGGCGAAATGATGGGAGCACATGCGAGGACCCTTCAAGAAAAGTTCTCCGCGACTAACTTCTGGCCTCGCTGCAGCAAAATCCCAAGGTTATGCAACACACCCTTCAGATGAAATACGCCACAGAGAAATTCGAGACTTCGTCGCGATGAAGTTCCTGATTTATTTGAACCTTCTCGAGAAAAATATGTTGCGGCAAAAGTTCATCCTTCACTGTGACGACACTCCTCGTATAGGTGAGAGTCGCTCTCGGGAAAGGTTCATTGCGACAAACTTGTGGCTTCACCATGGCGTAACCTTGGAAACCTAAACCCAGATCCCAACATCAAACAATGCAAAAACACATACAAACATACATTTCTCACCGCCCCTTATCCTAAAATTTCCAATATCCAACAAGTTCATATTCTATATTGTTTGAAAATCATGGGCAAAACACAAATACACTTCATTGACATCAAAAGAAGAGTTTTACAAAGCTTTAAAAGGTATTTCAAGCCACAACACATTATGATCCAAAATACAAACTTTACAGGAACAAATAATGCTTGAAATGCAGCTAAATCCTTGTGTTTTACAAAAACTAACTTAAAATACAAAATATGCAGATTTGAAGTGATGTCCTTATGCTCGATTACTCAATCTCTTTCTCATCACCTGAAGATGAGGATGGAATGGGGGTGAGCTTAAAAGCTCATGGGTAACAAGTTTATAACAGAGAATAAACAAAACCATTTAAAAGTATTCATTGTCGTTGTAACTTTGCATTTAATTCATAAACACATATTTCTCAAATTCTCAACTTGTCAAACAATTCATAAACATATAAACATGTATTCATCAAACTTGTCAACATATCATAAACACATAAGAATATCAGAATTGTTTGGGTAGGTTTATAGGGGAGTTCTTGCGAATCTCCATTGATAATAGAATGAACTAACTCAATCCCACATAGTAGTTTTACGTAGTTCATAAACACAGGGGAGTCCATAAAGGAGCTTCATGCTACTAGTGGGCAAGTGAGAGAAGCCTTTAACAGAGTCAATGTGCACTTGACAAAACACAATAGACCACCACAAACCTACATAAACATGTATTTCATGAACTGAACATATTGCCCAAAGGCATATTTCAGAAACATGATTTTTATAAGCTTAATTTATTTCCAAAAACCATTTCCATCTTCAACACAATTTAAGAACCAAAAATGTAGCAACTTTCCAATTCATTTAAGAAGTAAGTAAATACAACATTTAAGAAGCAATAAATGCAACATTTAATAAAGTGGTTGAAATCATTTAATTCTATTAAATTTGAAATCCTTTATGGCTCATTAACTCTACTATAAACATGTAAGCCACCTTAATTTCCTTGCTTATAATTTTGCTCAAAGCTGCCTCTCCCCTTGCTCCTCTTGCCTTTCTTGATCCCCTTCAACATTGGCAAAATTTTCCATTAAATAGGAATGCAAATTGCAAAACTATAAAGCACATTCACTAAAATTGATTCAAAAATACTTAAATCCATGCATTTCTTAAGCTTCATGAACTAAAATTCTTCCAAAAATTCAAAAGATTAAAAATGAACTTACCTTGAATCTTCACCAAATAAAGAGATTTTTAGTTCAAATGAAATCTCTTCTCTTCCTCTTTCTTTTTCTCTTCTTGGACAACCTCAAAATCACTTTTGGAAACTAAGAAAAGATGAACCCTAGCTTGTTCTCCCTTCTTTTCTCTCCTTTATCTTCTTCTCTTCATTATTTTCTCTCTTCTTTTCTCTCATTCACGTTTTCTTCCCTCTCAAATGCAAGACAACACTTTCTTCTTCCCATTTTACCCTTAATGAGTGTAAAATGTCCACTTTTCCCTTCCTTTAAAACCTTAAGGCTTTTATACTTAAGTGACCTACCAAAAATGCCCTTTTTACACCACTCTCTTGCTAATTTAATTTAACTAACCAAAGTAACAAATCCTACTAACATTAACATACTAATTAACTCCAAAATTACTCTATCAAAACCTTATAATTTATTTAAATTATGCTTAACTCAATAAAATAATAAGAAAATTTTCGGGGGCCAACATCAAAATTTTAAATCTAAGTAGAAATTAAGCATTGAGAATGCTGAAGCATTTTGATGAGATCAGTTTATTGAGTTTTAAATTTTTGGTTATCTAATGAGAATGAGATTCTCTAGTGAATACATTCATAACAAAATTTTATAAAATTATGGATTTATGTAAAGAGGAAAATACAATATTTGATATTGTATGATGCAATATTTTTTCTTCTATAGGGATGTCTAGTACAATGGCTTACCTTTAATAGTTCCAACTGAATCAATTAGTAGGATTCCAGATTAGATATGAAATGTTAAGTCTTTTAAAGAGTCAAAGTTAATGATTTGAGGATGTAATTCTTAGTTGAAGTATATATTATCCGTTAGGTTTATAATTAAATTTGATAATAAAAAGATATAAGATATCCAAAAGGTTGGGTATAATCTTAATTGTTGAACAAATTGTTTGTTTCAATGTATACTTATAAGAGAGTGGTTCTCAAGATAAGTAGTGATAGTAAGATGAAATTTGAAAGGATCAAATCTCATGATAATACATCCAATTAGAATTGTTGCCTTTATTGATACATTTGATGTATAGTTGTAAGGCCACAAGACATTAAAAGATTCACTTTCATGATGAATTCAGAGAGTTTATTTTGGAGATGATTGTGATTTATCATGTCTACAAGAAAGTGGGAGTACGAAAGTCCTCTTTAGTGGGAGTATCTGGAGATATATTGCTTACAGAGAATAACAATTCTAATTTTTAATTGTTGAGAATATAATTGTCCAAAAACAACTCTTGTTGGATATGGAAAGGTAACATCTTAATTATGGGAAATAGATCTATTTTATAGATTGGACATTGTTCACCTATTTTAAGTTCAAGTACATAGATAGTGTACCAAAGATGATTAGTATTAGAGATATCAGATATTTTTGAAGTATTAAAGATATCTATTATTCTATGTATGAGTTGATTTTTGAGTTTAAGATGATAAGAATATAACTTTAGAAGAAAATCTTAATTAAGTTTTATTTTACTTAAAACAATATCATTTTAAGATTTGAAAGGCTCCAATGTAGCAATGGTTACTAATTAAGCCATAATAGATTTTTCATTTAATGGAAATGATTAATTGGATTAATAAGTTCTTTAGTCAACTTGATATAGTTCCTTGCATTGTTTAAGATAGTAATGTATTGTGAAACATTAGAGCCATTAGGCATGTAAAAGGAGCTAAGGTCTTATCAAATATTAAAAGATGTATTTAGGAAAATTTTCTTAATTATGATGATAATTAAGATGAAATTTGTAAGATTTAAGTAAGTACTCATGATAGAGAATCTTGTAGAATTCTCTCATTATGCGTCTGTCCCAGTAGTAGTATAATCCTCATATGGTTATATGGTATGAGAAACTTAAACGATTGACTTAGTGCAAGTGAGAGATTATTGGTTTATTCCCTATAACCAATCGGTTTGGTTGTAGTTTAGTGATAAAATAATTTAAAGGCATTCTTTATCTTATACATGTTTAGATTTATATGATAAAGTCCATAGGATAATTATACATTGGGAATGAAATTAAAATGAGATTATAATTATGAGATTCATATTATATTTATGTATTATCCCTAAATTATCCCTAGTCATTGTTTTATTAATTCTGGACATTAATAAAACATAAAAGGCTAACAAACATTATGTTTTTCCTTACTAAGGAAGTAGTCGATCTCATAGGACATTGGGAATGAAATTACAATGAGATTATAATTATGAGATTCATATTGTATTTATGTATTATCCCTAAATTGTCCCTAGTCATTGTTTTATTAATTTTGGACATTAATAAAACATAAAAGGCTAACACACTTTATGTTTTTCCTAGTTAAGGAAGTAGTTGATCTTATAGGCCAAAGTATAGAGATACTTAAACAAACATGTGAGTATTTGTTAGATAACAAGTTCACTAAACAAACTCGATATGAGAAATCCATTTGGAACATTACTTGTATGTCTATGAAATTCTCATTTGTAATGATTGTATAAGTGATCCTTCGACTTGAGGTCTTCAAAGTTATCTTATATAGTGATTGCTATGTTTTGATATTATTGATGACCTATTTAATCATGACTTGGTCAATCGATAGTCATTAAATGTAGCATAAACTATATAAAGGTAGTTGTGTGATCAAGATAAAATTCATCACCCTAAAGTAATTAGGGAGAAAGTTTTTTTAATTCTCGATAAATATTATTTCATGAAATCCTTGGCCAAGGTGGAATGACGCTTTATAAATAGTTTACAAATGTCATTAATTTTATCAATAGCTAATGATGGAGAACTAATATGATTGGACTTAAAATAGAGTAAACATTAATTCCATGCTCTATATCTAATCAAAACATTGTATAATGAAAGGATTGAATTACATGGAAAAATAACGCATATAAAGATTAATCAAAACCACTTTGACATTCCTAAGTATTTGGTAGTCATGATGCGTTGTTAAACGTCAATCTTAATCTATGACAATAAGTTGTTTAATTAAAGAATTAAAGAAAAATTAAAGAGTTTTAATTTATTTAATTCTAATTATATAATTTATAATCATTACCAACATATTTGGGAAACTAATGAGTCTCACGTATAGAATGAGTTGAAGAGAGTAAAAATATTTTATCAAGTTGGACTTGATTGTAAAGTTTGAGAAAATTTATGATTAAATATGAGATATTTAATAAATGAGGATCAATATAAGATATTGGATCTTATTTAGGTATAATTGGTATTTAATTAGAATTATTTGTAATTCTAATTAAAGTTTAATTGAAGTTAGAATTTAATTTCAATTAAATTACTAAAATGTTCAAACCCTATTATAAATAGACTTAAGCTCTATGAAGCTAAAATTTCTTACTTAACCCGTTCTGTAAATGTTACAGGGTTCTCTCAAATTAATATGTGGATACCTTTAGTGGCTGGACACTTGTGTAGCTACAGTGGTTGAGATAGATCAGTTTCAAAAATAGTTCGAAGGATACGACAAGAATATGATCAAGCTTCGAAATAAGGTACAAATTTATATTTACGCTTTATTATGATTTATGTGTTAATAATTTTATAAAATTAAATTGATCTTCATTTTTAGAAAAGCAATTTGAAAATAATTTCAGAATTATTTTATTATGGTCGGGATTTGATCCCATCCCGATTTCCTAGCATTACAAAACTTATCTAAACTATTATGTGGGAACTTAAGTAGTAGAGAGTAGTTGCTTAATATAGTGGATATAGATAGATAATGATTATACATTTTTAAGGTACAAGATCAACTTAAGAGTATGTTTTCAAATTAAAGGGGTAGTTTAAAGACAAAGGAATGTATTATTGCAGTAAGAAATTACAAATTCATGGGAACTAAGCTATAGGGAGCATCATGCAGAGAAACCAAAAGATTCACAAAAATCACATTGCGTGTATGAAGAACACATATCAATTTAACAAATTCTGGAAATCCTAGTGCCAATTTAAGCAGTAAACAATGAACAATGATCACTTATAGGATGAAACCTTTAGTCTGGTTAGAGATCATCCACATATAAGAAGTAAGGTAACTTGAGTAATAGCTATGGAAATATCTACACTGGAACCATGTTCTAGAAAAAAAAAAGAGAGACTACAAGGAGTAAGCAAAAAGGAGCATCGAAGAAGAAGGATAGTGGAACAAGATAGAGGAATGCAAAATACAAGTTGGATTTTGGACATATTCCATTGAGTGGTTAACTCTTCAATCCGAAGGCTTTTATAAGTCAGATGTCCTACTTACAGAGGTGGTATGAAAATCTTTAATCTAAACTATTGTAAGGGCATTCTATGGCACTATATTATATTATTTTACTGAATTTAGATAATTTTTCAAAAAAAAGTATAATGTTTATCTTGGTTTCATCTATTTAACTTTTGCCCTAACAAATAAGGTCTCCAAGTTTTAATTGTTTGAAGAATAGCTAGCGTCTCTCTTGTATAAACGGACCAAGATCTTTTAACCACGCGTAAGGCTCGACTCATAAATGCAATTGACTTCCTTTGTTGAGTTAAAACTGCAGCGATCCCATCTCTAGAAGCATCAAATTCTAAAATGAATGGCTCATTGAAATTTGGCATAGCAAGTGTTGGAGTTGTAGTCATGGCTTTTTTTAGAGCAATGAAAGTAGTTTCAGCTTCTTCAGTCCACCCAAATTACCCCCTTTTTAACAAGTTGGTGAATGGTCTAGCAATGACATCATAATTGCGAATTGCAAACGAACTTCCGATAATAACCTATAAGGCTTAAAAACCCACGCAGCTCAGAGATGTTAGTAAGCGTAGGCCAATCCACCATAGTTTGGATTTTCTATTGGTCAACCTGGTGATAACCCGCCCTTAAATCTAATTTAGTGAGGTAAATGGCTCCATGGAGTTCATCCAACATATCTTCTACAGTGGATATTGGAAACCTATCTTTAATGGTGATAGCATTTAGTGCCCTGTAATAGTACAAAGCTATAATAAATTGGTTATTCTGCTTAGGGTGAGAATAGAAACCACAATTGAATTTGGGAAAATAAGCTTGCTTTATTGATTCCAATTCATAGATTAAATACAAATGGAACTCAATAACTACTCCTATTTCTACGCAACATGCATGCCCACTACCTAGACTTCATGGCCTCCATTAAAAATACTTAGGAGTGCTTTGAGGCATACGTAGGGAACGACATGGTGCATCACTAATAGTCTCAACACAATAAAATTATTGGGACCCGTTTCCAGAACCCAACTCTTATACGGAATCATAACCAGAAATAGAAAGCAAAGTAAAGAGGACACGTGCGAAAGCAAACGAAGGAAATCTAAATCCGAAAGTTTAAAACGAAAGTGAAAGAGAAGTCGGATCAAAAAGCGAACAGAAACAAAAGGAAAATCGAATGTCTCGAGATTAAAGAAAACAAAACGAAACAGAAAACATACAGCGGAAATCAAAGGAATCAAAAGATCGCAAAACAAAGGAAACGAAACACTTCAATCTAACTGAAGGACAAATTCTGACATCCGAAACGCATACCTTAGAAAACAAAACGTTGGAAACCATACGACACACTTGGTCTAACCCTATCCGAAACGGTATAAATTTTTTTTCCTCATTCAAAGCAATACAAATTTCTAAATGGAATTTATCAATTCCACAACCTCAATTCATT
>JANTPM010000009.1:18284282-18295202 GCA_025434745.1 Erythroxylum divaricatum
TAATTAAGTAAGTCAATATAGGATTTGTCACTCTAAAGTAATTAGAGAGAATATTCTATTATTCTTGATTAGTAATGATTTATAAAATTCTTTGACCAGAATGAATTGATATTTGAAAATGAGTTTTCAAATTTCAATAATAAATCAATTATTAATTAGCAGAAACGAACATAATTAGATGATAAGAGTAGATACTATATCCATACTCTATCTAATTAGAATATTGAGTAACAAATGGATTAAATTATACATTATAACCATGCATGAATAGGTTAAGTTAATCACTTTAACATTCCTGATATTAGGATAATCATGACATGATGCTAGACGTCAGTCATGATTTATGATTATGAATTATTTAATTGAAGAATTAAATATAAATTAAAAGAAGTTTTAATTTATCTAATTTTAATTATGAATTAGAATTATAATTTATAATCATTTCCAATTTCTTAGGAACCTAATGGGTCACACATCAAAGAGCAATTTGTGAAAGAAAAGTTAATTTAATTAAGTTAGACTTAATTATAAAGTTTGAGAAACTTTGGGAATCAAATATGAGATATTTGATTTTACTAAAATTAAATTTAATTAATTAGAATTAGATTTTGATTCTAATTATAATTAAATAGATTTAATTTTAATAAAAGACTGCCTTGATTTTTCTATTTAAAAGAGACAACTTTATATAAGCTAACACTTTTGACTTCTTCTCAAAATAGTTTGGGATTGCTTTGTGGATATTATCAAAGGCTGAACAATTGGACAATTCGTGATTAATCACTTAGAAAAAAATTCAAAGTTTTCTTTGGGAAGCAAACAAGATGCGATTTCTAAATCAAAATTTGTTTTATTTAAGTTAATTAATTATCGGGATCCGCTCGAAATTCGTAAATTTTTTTTATTTTTTGCTACGCCTATGATTTGATCACGGTTGGATTCCAACAGTAGTATTAGAGTCTCCTTTAATTGTTAATCTTGAATTGAAGGCTTGATTATTATTGATTTGATTAATTACAATTCAGTGTTTGTCTTTTCTGAAGCAATATCCTCGATTGTTCTTGTTTAACAATTTTTGAAATTGTGTAACTTTGTGCCTTTTATAGACCAATGAGGGGTGGTTCGCCAATGTTGAAGATGATTTAGTTTACACAAATATCTAGAAGTACTCATACAATAAGGACGGTGTATGATATAAATGGCATAAACGTTATGATTAGTTAAAGTAGTGTCCCATAAACGATAATGATTTAGGAGTTAAGAGATGTCCACATGAAAATAACCAGGAGTGGGTAAAATATCAAATTTGAGAAGAGTGAGATGAAGATAGTAAAACATACTTTGATGAAGAAAGGGGAAGAGGTCTGCAACGGTAATTGGAGGAGTAAAAAATAAAGGGGAAAATCTTTTTGAAATTTTGCAAACTTAGAAAACTCCCTGAGCTAAAAAAGAGGAATATAATGTTTCAGAGAAGAGGAAAGAAATAAGATAGGTTTGGTAGGTCTAGAGAGAAAATCAACAAGTTTGTTTTGGTGACCTTTAATGTGACGAATAGAGAATTTATAACAAGAAAACCATTCCTGCCAACAAAGCAATTGACTATTGGGAAAATATTTCTTGAGTTGATCAAGAATCTTGAGAAATGAAGTGTTATCCATTTCAATGACAAAGTGATAAGGAGCGGGGTGAAAAGCAAACTTTTTAATACCTCTTTTAACAACTAAGATCTATTTGTAACTGATGTGGTAGTGGCATTCAAAGGTTCAAAGTTGATCATTTGCATGACCACAATAATGAAATTTGTCATCGATTTCTTCAATAAGTACAACACCCCAATAATGGTCACTAGCATCTGTTTGTATTATGTATTGTCTCATGTCAAGAATTTTTTAGGTGGAGGATCCTGACATATGTACTTTAAATGTTGGACAACCTTTGTTCTAAATGCCAATGTTGTGGATTCTTTTTGAGCAACTTAGATAAGCATGAAGTGTAAACTGTCACATGTGGTATGAACTCATGGATGTAATTAACAATCCCGAGGAATTGTTGTATTTATTTCGCAATGAGATCTTCATCAAAAAAGTGTAATAACTCTTGTGCAATATGTGGACCAAGCTGATGGAATCCATCTTTGAAATGCATACCTAGAAATTCAATCTCTTTTATTCCAATGATACTTTTAGAGTTGAAAGCATAATGCTATATTGTTTAGTAAGATCGAAGAATTACTGAAGTAAGAACTGATGTTCTTCATGGGTCTTTGAGAATAGGAGAATATCATCAATATAGATGATTGCACTATTGAGGATAGGCTTATGGATGTTAATCAAGGTTCTTTGAAACAGTGATGGGGCAACTTTAAGCCCAAAGGCATAAAAGTCTATTGGTATTGTGCATTGGGAATGTAGAATGTAGTTTTGTACCGCTCAGTTGGGTGATCAAACTCAGAAAAGATAACAACTTGTTTTAAAAATAGTACCTGAGTACTGATCTTAGGGAATGGAAACTTGTCATCTTATAGGAATGCATTCAGAGGCTTGTAATTAATCATCAATTTCTTTCTACATCACTTTTGCTCTGAAAATTTGTTCACATAGAAAGCCTAAAAAGCCTAACATGACTTTGTGGGCTCAATGAGTCCTTGCTTCAAAAGGATAACACACTCCGCTTGTGTGAATTTGAGGTCGTCAAAGTTCATCCCTGGATGTGTAGCTTTCGTAGGATTGATATCCTCATTCTTTTTAAAAGGTAGACTTATAAAACAGTCAACTTTTTTTCAAAGAGGATATGGATGAGAAAACTGTGCATATGATTTAAAACAATAGTCTAATAGTTTATCTCGCAATAGGTATATGGAGTAGGAACTTGAGAAAGTTCAAACACATTTTTCACTTCAGTGTAGGCACTATAAAATGATTAAATGTCTGTGAGTAGGATTTGTAAAGGTGAGTCTTTGCTGTATACATCCATACCAATGAGAATATCTGGGCTTGGTAGATTGCTTTTAAGCACTTTAGTCCAAACTGTACACTATAGAAAGAATCGAATCCCAATCTTTCTTTTTGTTATTAACCCAATCTTGAATGAATTGCCATCTACAACAGTAAGTACTTATCATGTGAGGTCCATACCTCATAAGGTAAAATGTGGGGCTTCAAAATCTTACGGGTGGATCCAGTATCTATAAATTCATAGCTTTGAATTTATGATCATATTTGTCTTGTCTGAAGAGTTGGATCTAGATATATGGTCATTGAACTAGATTACGATCTAATTCTTATAGGTCTGCTGTAGCATGTAGAGAGAATCTTCTCCTCGAGAGAGAGAAGAATCGGAGGATTCATCTTCAGAGGTCATAATAGAAACAACAAACTTAGTATCTTCATCTTTAGTGGATTGTTCCTCAATAAGATATTTAAAGTTATTAGAAGAATGAATAGGAAAAATTGATTACATTTGCTTCAATAACTTGACATCTTTCTTGCTTTTATGAGGGTATGTTCGTGTAAAGTTTCCTGATTGTCCATAGAGAAAACATCGATAAACTTTTTGACAATGATAGGATTTCTTCTTGAAGAATCGAACAAATTTTCTCTTTGTTTCATCTAATCTAATATAAGTTTTCCTTGAGCGATTATAACCTTTCATTTGTCTGCAAAACGTTCATCGATGATAGACATGATTGTGATGAGATTTCTTCTTGTTGCTACAATCACAATTCTTTTTGTCTTGACACTTAATTTGAAGATAAGGTTTCTTGCAAGGATAAGGCATGATGATCACAAAGCTTATCAAAAGAGGCTAAAGCAAGCTGGTAGATTTCTCTAAGAAATATATTAGCAATATCCCTTTGTAAAGAAACAATGGTTTGTTGTAGCTCTAGTTGTAGTTGATCTGGAAGGGGTGAGATAAAAGTATATCGAAGATTAACATCATTCTATCCATTAAAAAGGTAATACCTTTTTGTCATACGTTGAAAATGCTTCTATAAATCACGTTTGTTAAGTGAACAACATTTCATTGCAAAATAATCCTGACAAATCTGCTTATCTATAAGTTGAAAGTCACCAATGAATTTCTTATAAATTATTCCAAGAAGAGCTCTAGCTTTAGTGACTTGGATATACTGAAGTATTCGATAGTCGTCAATACTTTGCCACCATTCTCGCAAAGTATCAGTGAAACGAGAAGTAAACTCAGACAAAATATCCTGTAAAGGATTATTTGGTCGATTCATTTGAAGAACTATCCATACACTGAATTCATGCAAACGATCTCTCTATTTCTTTGGGGGAAGATCGTCAAAAGTAAATTAAGGTTCTGAAGTAGGCTTAATCTATGCATTGGTTGAGCTAGGGATACTTGTGGTGTTGGTGTAGTTTTGAATGGATCAATACCTGTAGATTCTGATTCACTTATCTAGTTCAACTTTAGTAGGTTCAAGCATAGTCATCAGAACTTGTGCTAAGTTTGATAGATCAGCTAGCTAGGCTGAGGAATCAGAAGAAGGTTCAGAGATCTGTTCAGATGATGACTCAGAAATTATTGCAGAGACTTCAGAACAAGCTTATGAATTATTTGATTGAGCAAAGGAATCTTCTATAGCAGGTGTAGGTTCAAGAGTTGTTATGAACTCTTCCAGAGACTCTTTATCCTTCCCAATAGAGGTGGAAGGCTCAGACTTTGGTAAAGAAGTGAGAGGTCTATGAATCTGTAATGATTTACTCCACTGGTTAACTAGTTCAGGTTTAGTATATGAAGGTGATGGCTTAGGAATTTGTTTAGGCTTTGGTTTTGATTTTGGCTTTTTAGATTTAGCTTGATTTGCTTGAGGATAGATATGTTGTTTGATCAAAGGATAGTTGAACTTGAAGACCTTTAAATAGTCAGCTTCTTCTGGGTATGTCTGATACAGAGGAGGAGTGTTTAATGGCTATATATTTGGAAATATTGAAGAGGATGAGCCATATATAGTCTTAGACTATGTAGATTACATATAAGCTTCTATACGTTGCACAATTCCTTATATCTTCTTGAGTTCTCTAGTTTTGACATTGAATTCAAGTCCAAAATACTATATAACAATGTAATGTCGAAGATTAACGTGAAATTGTTGGATCTGAGCTTTGTGTGAATGGTACAATTGTTGGATTTGTTTAGAGACGACGTCAACTTTTTATTGAGTAACATGACTATATTGACTAATTCCATCTAACTTGGAATCAATTCTTCTAAGGATTTTGTTTTATACTATTGCATTTGATGTCTGCCTGTTAAGAACTTCATCTGAAGGATTTGAGACAAGTGTTCCTTGTGAAGTGATTCCTGTGACTAAAATGGATGGGCTAGAGATAACCCTAGTTGTTTCATCTATACTCCTGTATAGAGAAGGAAACTCTTCTTCATATGACTTAACCATCATACAAGGTATACGAGTTGGAGTAATGATAGGAATTGATGGCTTAGGCTAACAAGTAGAAGATTTCAACATCTTACGAAGAGATCTAGATCTGGATCTTTTTGTGGGTAGACCACTAGATTTGCTAGAATCATCTAAATCTGAATCATCCTTGTGTGGACGATACTGTTGAGAAGGCATACAATGAGTTTTAGACTTTTCTTCCTCCTTTGTCGTTTAGCATATCACTCATCATCATCATCACTGTCTGACTCAAGGTTGAGATAGCCTTCACGGTCAGGTTCGTACATAGATTAGTCAACATCCCATAAAAAGTGTTCATGATGATGGCTTACATATACTAGATCTCCATTAGATTTAAAATAATGGATAGGAAGATCAGATTTACCTTCCGTATGAGAAAATACGGGTTGAATCAAAAATATAGCACCGGATGTAGTAAGTCCAGATGGATCTTCGTCAGGCCTTGTATAGATGAACTTCACCATTCCATCTTTTAATGTCTTTAGAATTAGAGGAACAGTTGTATGAAAAGAGTATCGATGAGGCGCATGGAACACTTTCTGATAATTGGTGATCCATTTAGTAGGCATTAATTTTTCAAGCTCCATGGCCGATAATTGCTTCGAGATCGGGATAATAGTAGTTTAATCATTAAAACGATCAATAACTATATAAAGAACATCTGAAGTAGAATTTAAAAAATTGAGATCCAAAGCATAATTATGCAAATGATAGATCATTTGGTGATGTAAGGTAAATAAATAATCGATAGAGATGAGACCAAATACCAGGCCAAAAATGAGAAGCAATTCGTTACTTCAACGGACTCCCAAGTGAGAACAACCACAGATTAGAACTGAGCAAATCTTTAATTAAGGACCGTCCTATTTCAGTGAACAGCATTTTGTAAAGGCGACGTCAGGCAATGGACACCCACGCAAAACAACGTCCATCGAAGTTTAAGAAATTATTTTAAAAAGTTTTAATTTAATTTAAAATAAATTTATTAATTTCAGATAGAACTTTACGGAGGGCTTCAATTAATAACAAAAAGTGTGATTCTTTTAAACATACGAATATAACAAAGAAACTGGAGAAAAGAAAGGAAGAACTTAACAGGAGAGACATGTCAGTGCCAAACTGAAGGACAAGAAAAAATCCATACAGTACTAGAGGCCAAGGGCCTGCCCTTAGCTAAAAACATATGTTTGTCCTTACATACTTTCCACCCAAAAACAGCCTACCATGCAATGCTTGGATAGAATTGTGATCCCAGCAAAATATGAAAAACTTAAAAAGTTAAAGAGCAGCAACACCGTCGTCGAAGTTCCAGAGATCGCCGACGACGCTTTCTTGAGCAGTATTTGGTGCCATCGATTGTCCATCGAGAAAAGGAATTTGATAGAATTTCATGTAATTCTCATACGCTACTAGCTCCTCTGATAGCTCTTGCAATTCATTCTTTACTGTATCAGCTTCCACTTGCTCCACTTCCTGTTTCTCGGTCTGTTGACCCGCCAAGTTTTTGTTATTGACAGTGTACACTTGCTCCATTGCCGAACCAGAAATTTTCCCTTCAGAACCATCAGCTTCTTGTTTGAATCCATTCAAAGGATAGGATTCCACTTGGTTCAGATCATAATTGAACCCAAAATCGTAACTTTCAGGAAAATTATAGGTAAAGTTAGAAGCTTGGAGGATTTGGTACATGGGATTATTGGAACATGGGTCTCTGTCTCTGTATGAGTGGTTGTCTTCGTTTGGGAAGTTGACTTTGGCCTTGCTTCCTCGGATTTTGCGAGCTTCTCTGTCATAGGCTCGAGCAGCTTCCTCGGCCGTGTTATACGTGCCAAGCCAAACTCTAACTCCTTTCCTTGGATCGCGTATCTCTGCTGCCCATTTGCCCCAGGGTCGTCGTCGAATTCCGATGTACAAGTTCTTTCTCTGCCTCTTGCTGCTTGTCTGATTCACTTTTTGCTCTTCATCTGTAACACAAGCTACCAAATCAAAAAACATGTGCCTTCTGTAAGTAAGAAAAACGAGCAGAAAAAGGTAGAAAACCTGGAGAGGGGTGACGTGTCCTTTTACAGGAATTGGCACGGTCACTTACTAGGTTAGGATAAAATTGAAAAGGGCTTAGTTTGTTGAAGCAAACGTTACGCCCGATGTCAAGCGGAGTGGCACGTCGATTACGGTTTAGAGGGTTGACATCACCGAGGATAGCACCGCCACACATTTTGAGTGGAATCCAAAGATGAGAAATCGAGCAAATAATTGTGGTTTTGAAAATTGAGAGTTGTGAGTTGTGACTCGAGAAATGGGAACATATGGGGGTTTATGTAGCACGAGGGACCTAGTGGTATGTGCTTGTGACTTGTGGGTGGCGGCCACAAGCGCATTGAACCTTCTCTTTTACTTCTTTATTCTTTAAAAGTGTCACAATCATATTTTAGGTATATTATATTATAAATTATAAAACTAAATACTAAAAATAATTAATAATTTAAAATTAAATAATTAATTACAATAAATTTATCTATTTTTGTGGATTAAAAATAACAATCAATGGAAGCAATTCAAATTTATCACTAATTTGGTGTAATTCAGATTTGACTTCATTCAATCATCATCATCATCACTCAGTCTGAAATTTCGCAATGAAGCAGGGTCTAGAGAGGTTCGATAATACGTAACCTTATCTTTATATAGAGATTATTTTTAGTAGATTCAAATATAAATAAGACAATATAGAAATAATGTGGTATACAGAAATAATAAAAAAAGAGAGGGAATATCTTATATCTGACTTAATTCAATCTCATCCAAAATTTTCTGTCGTACAAGTTTAGCGGGAGCCGTTTTACTGGCTTTTCTCAAATGGAAGAGGAATAGCTAGTCAAGTCCTGTGGCAGAGGAAAAGGAAAATAATAGCTCAGACTCAGATACTAAAGACTTTTAGTTGGGCTTCTTACGTGGCTGCTAGGACTAGTCAATTTCAATCTTATCCGAATTTTTTTTGCGCAAAAGTTTTTCCTCGTTCTCGTACGAATTGTCATTTCCTAATTACCGCATCGTATGCGTAGAATTGAACTGGAAAGTGTTGTTGGTTCAATTCGACCCATCTAATTTGTAAGATTTCTTTTAAATGTCTCTGTATGTATAATCACGTGACGATAAGAAGAGCGTCTCTCATGCGTTAATCGGTTTGTCGATTCGCCTATTTAGACGAGTTTTTAGGAGGTCAGTAATTAATTTTTTATTATAAATTTTTTTTATAAGATACATAAATATCTAATTGTAAAATAAAAAAGTATTTTTAATAAATATGATTTTTTTACAATCAAAATAAAAATTTTTAGAAACTCAAATTTAGAAATTTTTTAAAAAATATTTTTTAGGTAAAATTTTCATATTAATTAATGAGCTCAATTTTAGTCCCTTTTATCTTTATGTTTTACACATAATTATCACAATATCTAAAAATTCATCTTCACATTTATTTTGAGATTTATATAATATTATTTAACTTTTTATATATTTTAATATTTATTTTTTATATTAGTTTTACTCATATTATTATCTATATAAAAGATTTGGTTATTTATATTTTAATTTATATTTTATATGGTTTAAAATTATATAATAATTAATATATTGTGCTTTGCATATTGTTTAATATAATTTAAATAATATTTATATGTATAAATAAATTTTATTATAAAATAAAATATATTTAAAATTAAAAGTTTTTTATTTTTATATTGCCAAACAGTTTATTATATGAAGCTTTTTTCAAAAAGCTTTTTTTTTAAAATAAAAGTTAAACAGTCAACTGGCTTCTTAGAAAATTTCTTCTTAGAAAAAAATTTAATGACAAAAATTCTACTGACATAAGCCCAACTAAACAAAAGCTACCGATAAAAATGCCTCTTTGTTTATTACAACTAGATGCGCAAACCGAACAAACGTAGGGATTATAATGGTTAATTATTTAAAAATTTAAATTTTGATTAAATTTAAATAATTTAAATTAAAATAAATAATATTATTTAAATATAATTAACGTCGTGATCGTAATGATTGAATCAATCTAAATTATTTATAATTTTAAAATTTGATTACATTTAAAATTAATTAAATTTTTAATAAATAATATTATTTAAAAATAATTAATTAAATTGAAAATTTAATAAATATAAGTAAAATGATGTCATTTATTTAAGTTTATTAATTTGGATTGAGCTAATTTTATTAATCCTAAAAAATGAGTGATTGTATATTTTCACTTTTCATTGTAAAAATTAAGAGGAAAAAAGTGCTTCTCATATTCGATGGCCTTGAGAACGAAGCTATTTATGCTGAAAATTTAGAAAAGAATAGGAAATAGATCATGAATAGAGGGCAAATACATTACTTGTCTATGTTACAAAGCATTTTGTTGCCTTATAACGAGGAAATATTTTGAATGTTATAACTTGTTATTGGATGAAAATAATGATTAAAAATTTTAATTAATTATGTTGGTTCAATCATAAAATTTTTTAACAAATCAATTTTTTATTTAGTTTTCAATTTTTCTATTCTATTTATTTTAATAATTTTATTGTTAAAAACTTATCAATTTCTTAATTAATCAATCGATTTTCTTAAATTAAGTATATTTATAAGTTAAAATAAATCAATTATTTTTATTTAAAAATCTCTTTCAAAATTCTCAATAGGTAAAGATAATATCTTTTAAGAGTATTTAGATTTTTTAAATTTATTCAATTTTAAACATATTTTATAACAATTTAATATCAAATATGTTAAAATTTAAATATTTTATCTTACCTGAAAAATTTTCTCAAAAGGTGTAATAGTTTCACAAAAATCTAGTACAATTGAAAACAGAAAATTAAAAGCATAAACACAAATAAAAAAATAAGCACCAAAATTTGTTAACGTAGTTCGGCATATCTTGTCTTCGTATGCGGACTCTCATTCAACTTAATTACTTTCTACTGTGATACAACAATAGTTTTATTTAAGGCCTTACAGAGCTAACTTACCCTACTTTTGATACTATCCCTCGTTCTCATACCTCTTGAAAGAATTTTAATCTTAATAACATAACTGATTTGTGTTAATATCAACAAATGATTTCACTCAACAACTTTTAATACAAAAACCAATAATGAAATAAATCAACTGACTAAAATAACAAAGAATGAAAGCAAATATACTTGAGATAAAAGAGAACAACTTTTCGATAAATTTAGCTCCTTCCAAGAAAGATCTAAAAGCTGTTTACCAAGGTTACTTCAATAGTTAGATCAGAAAAATAAATCAGCAAAAGGAATTCACAGTTGCACCAGGAAAACATCAACCACAGCTGACCAAGGAGAAACACAGCTCCACCGAAGTTACGCAGGAGCCACACATGAAATCAGTCAACAAAACCAGACCTTTAATCGACGTTGAAAAGTGGTATAAAGATACTCAGTTGAATCACT
>JANTPM010000009.1:18342639-18355014 GCA_025434745.1 Erythroxylum divaricatum
ATCTGTCAATCCTGGTTACACTCCAAAGGTAACACCAGATGTTGCCAAGCCAGATTACGGCTCAAAGCCCACACCAGATGCCACTCAGCATTACAATAGCCCTAGTACAACTTCTGATGTTGCCAAAACAACCTATAGTCCAAGTGCTAAGCCCGATGTGGCCGAATCAGACAACAAGCCTACCCCTCAACCAAAAGCAAACACTGAAAGCTCTAGTTACACTCCCACCCCAAAAGCCGACATTGTAAAGCCAGTTTATGACACAAAACCAACACCCGACACTGTCAAACCATATCCTAAACCAGACACTACCAAAGCAGATACTTATCCGAGCTCAAAGCCAGACACTATCGAAACAAATTATAATTCAGAATCAAAACCTGGCGTTGCTAAACCCGACCAAGCTTCTAGTTCAAAGCCCACTCCTGATACAACAAGCTACAATAACCCAATATCAACCCCAAGCTCTGCCAAACCAAATTACGAGTCAAAACCAGAATCAAGTGGAGCACCGAACTACGGGAACGGCGCAAACCCAACTTTCGATTTACAAGTAACCGCATCAAAACCGGACAACTATGTGCCACAGGCAGAGAGCCCTCTCCCAATTGGCATTGAAGGGCTTGTATTGTGCAAATCAGGAGCCAACTATGTACCGATCCAAGGCAATTAATCTCTTCACATGTCTTTATGTCTTGACATTCCGTGAATGCATAAGAATTCTTGCTCCATGTTAACGGGAAAAATGCTTCTTTTATCTCATAAGAATTGCACCTTTTTGTTATGCAGGAGCTGTGGCAAAGATAACATGCTCGGTTGTGGGCCAAAATGGGTACGAGGCAACATCATCCTCATGCTTGACTGATGCAAAGGGCTATTTCTTTAAGACTTTGCCAGATCTTGACGACGATAAGTTGAAGCTTACAGATTGCAAGGCCTTTCTTGAAAGCTCCCCGTTGGAGACCTGCAAGCTCCCAACTGATGTTAACAAAGGGATAACTGGTGCCATATTCTCCAACTACCGCATTTTAAATGACAAGGAGATCAAGTTGTTCTCAGTCGGACCTTTCTTCTACACATCGGAGCCTGCATCAACCCCTGGTGGTTATTAATTAAGATGTGTTCTTTATTCAATATTCGACGCCACTATTCTATTATTTATTTGTTGACATACTATACCATGTCTAATCTGTGTCTTTGCTTTGAGCTTCTTTGCATAAGGAATTGAATTGGTTCTTTTTTATTGCTTCTAAGTACTGACCCCTGTAATTGTTTGGAAAGATTTATCATAAACTGTTCTGTTTTGATAAGTACGTGATAAGATTTGAGTCTACAATCTTTTTAGAATTCAGGCTATAAAAAGTATTTATTATTTATAATCTTAATTAATTTGAACCTTGTATATTATTTTTGCACTTTGAATTGGGTAAATAACAATTAAAATTTGAATTTATAATAAAAATATTATATCGTTAGCATTTTTATTCAATTTTTAGTATTGAAAAAAGTTATCAAAAGAACTAATAAGATATTTGAATTTATAATACAAATAATATGTCGTTAACCCTATAATTAACAATATTAATGTGCCATGATATCTTAATAAAATTATTTAATATATAGTATTCATGTATTTAAGATGAGGGTTTAATGTAGCATAATAATAGGGTAAAATATTTAAGTACATATAGTATTCATGTTCTTATAAATTATTGAAATTCATGTCTTCATAAGTCATTTTAAACATAAACAATTAATTTTACCAAATATTTTAACCGTTGATAGAATCAGCTAACAACTAATTTAATTCGATATTTGTGAAACAGGGCAAAATGTTTCTCTCATAAATATAGATTGGCTGGTCAAGTATGGACTGATAAACAACATCCTTGTACTTAACCCTAATTTCTTCGCTCCTATTTCTAGGTTAGGTTTTTAAATCTTCGAATAATTTATGTTTTCAGAGCATTTGAATTTCATGGTAATTGCAACATGTAATTGGAAAAAGAAAATTTAGGTTATTTTGATTTTTAAAAACTTTTTTAAATATAAATATAAATTATAAATATTTATATGTTATGTGATGTGCTATGTAATGTTAACAGTGATAATTATAGAGTTAATGGTGAGTTATTTTTGTTACAAAATAATAATTTGAATATTCTATTTTTATTTTATTATTAATTTTACTGTTATAATAAAATTAAGTAAAATTAAAAAATTATTGAAATTTTCCATTTCAATAAATATACCAATTTAACATTGATATAAAGAGCAAAAAGTATTAATACAAATTCAACAAAATAAGATTTTAAATATAAATTCATATTCTAAATATGCCAAAGAAGAAACCAAGTGATATATATATATAGGTTCTAAGCGTCAATCTTCTCAATGGAGTTGGTTACATTCCCAACCAGGTTTATGTACAACTACTATCTTTGAATAAAGTGATTCACATTACTCAATAGTCATTGCAATAAAAGTAAGGGATTTCTTGTTTCTGGCATCTCTTTTAATGTTGTTAGGTAAAAACATTAAGATAACTTAACTCAACGTGTTGAAAATTATAAAAAATCTACAATAAACACCAACAAATAATCCTTTTACACACAGTAAAACAATAATAAATTAAATAACTTACTTAAATTTAGGTAATTGTAAATGCAAAATTTTATTAAATTGGTTTTTCTCTTCTCTTTCTCGCTCACAAAAATGACTTGATTGACATAAAATATTAGTTTGTTTGAGAAAAAGGATAATTATTAAAAAATTTAAACGTTATTCAATTTTGTAATATTGTTCTGAACTTTAAAAAATAATACTAAAATGCCCTAACTTTTAATTTATAACAAAAATAACTAGATATTAAATTCTGTATGAATGAGGACAATTTGGTAAGCCATGTTATATTAGTATTTCTATCACATAATTGTCATATATTGTATTTGTGATATATATGAATTTTATTATTTAATAAATTAAATAATTACACCCTTCTTCACATGTTTAAGAAGTTTGATATTTTTAAACTATTAATAATAAAATTCATGTGTGGAGAAAATACAAAATGTGTCAGCCACGTGATATACATACTATTATGACGTGATGATTAACAGAGAACTCAACATTGAACTATTTTTGTTAAAAATTGAAGGTTGGAGTGTTTTAATATTAGTTTTTAAAGTTCGAGTTAGTATTACAAATTTAAGTTAAGTTTTAGATTTTCTTTACAATTAACCCAAAAATAAATGACATCAGTTCAACAAGAAGTTTGATTAAGAGCTGGGAATATAATCCAAAAGAGAGTATGAATTATTGAGTAATAACTTTATTATAAAATAAAATTAAAGTTATTTGAATGATTTAAAAAAAGAGAGGAGAAACAATAATGTTTGATATAGAGGTGAAATAATTGTTAAAGATTATAATAGTTTATTTATAAAAGATATACCATAATCTAATGTGTGTTAGTTTTTTTAATGTAATATCGATCAGATGATCAAAGATGAGTTGATATCACCTATTACTGTTAATGATATTAGACGAACTCTTTTCAGTCTACATGCCTCTAAATCACCTCCAAATTATCGGGGAGCTATTCATTGCATTAATCCTTGAATTTTTTGAATCATCTAAACTACTGAAAGAAATAAGCCACACACACGTCTACTTGGCTCAAAAAGAAAAAAGAAATCCTCATACTTTGTTCGATTTCGGGCTTATTTCTTACCATAACACCATCTAGGTTATGTAAAAGTTGTTGGATGGACGTCTCAAGTTGGTACTTTCAGGTATAATTAACACTGCATAATGTGGTTTTATTCTTGATTGAAACATTGGCGATGACATTTTACTGATTCAGGAATTGCTTAAAGAATACAAACATGGGGAAAAAATCAATAGTTGCTTAATCAAGATAGATTTGTTCAAGGCTTTTGACACCATCGGCTATCAATTCATCCAATTATGTCTTGAGGCACTACAACTTCCTCCGAAATTTGTATCCTCATCCTTGAGTGTGTAAGTTAATGGTATTCTTTCCAAGCCATTCAGAATTGGGCGGGCAATTAGACAAGGTGACTCATTGTCCCAATATATTTACCCTTGTTATGCAAGGATTTTCCAAGGTATTAAACAAGCTTATATTATGTAATGGTGGCTTCAAATTCCACCGTAAATGGAATGAAGTTAACATCACACACTTAATCTATGCTAATGCTTGATCCTTTTTTATGCAATTGACCTTTATTTCTATCCACCTAATGATGAATGCACTTGATGTATTTACTTTAACATCACACACCTAATCTATGCTAATGCTTGATCCTTTTATGTGCAATTGACCTTTATTACTATCCGCCTAATGATGAATGTTGTTGATGTATTTACTTAATGGTCAGGCTTACACTATAATGTCAGACTACCCGCTCGCAGATATTATCGACTTTGGGCCAAAGCCTTCATGCTAAACACCTTTGCAGTTTTGTTTTTCTAGTGTTTAGGCTTCTTTTGGACACTACTCCCACATGACTTCTCAGGAGGTCACCCATCTTGTTACTTCTTTTGCCCTAGCACATTTAATTTCGAAGTTTTGATGGGATCCGATATGTTGGGGCATGGAAAATGCATCTGCAAGAGGAAGGCATCTACAACCTTATAAGGCATGCTTCATTCTCCTCCCCAACTGGTGTGGGATTTCTCCCCTCCCTCTTGGAGGTCCATCATCCTCGTTGGCCCATCGACCTGGGTACTAGCTCTGATACCAATTGTAACAGCCTAGACCATCCATTTGCAAATATTATCCACTTTGGGCCAAGACTTTCTTGCCAAGCACCTGCACGGTTTTCTTTTTCCAACGTGTAGGCCTCTTTTGGACACTACTCCCGTAGGACTTCCCAAGAGGTCACCCATTCTAATACTGCTCTTACCCCAGCAAATTTAATTTCAAAGTTCTGATAGGATTTGGTGTGTTAGGGCATAGAAGACTCGTCTGCAAGGGGAAGGTATCCACAACCTTATAAGGCATGCTTCATTATAATGTTGTGGATACCTTCCCCTTGTAGACACATTCTCGACAACAATAAGGCTATGAGAAGTAAAACCCTAAGGGTGTTTGGCATGAAGGCCTTGGCCCAGAGGGAACAATAACTGCAAGCTACGTACTCTGATACCCCTAAAGACGCGTTTTCCATGCCCTTACGCACCGGATCCTATCAGAACTCTAAAGTTAAATGTGCTAGGGTAAGAGTAGTACTAGGATGAGTGACTTCCTGGGAAGTCCTGCAGGAGTAGTGTCCAAAAGAAACCTACACGCTAGAAAAACAAAACCGTGCAGGTGCTTGGCAGGAAGGCCTTGGCCCAAAGCGGACAATATCTACGAGCAGGTGGTTTCGACTATTTCAATGTATCTTTGCAAATGTGAGGATTCTACATGACATCATGAACCTCACTGGCCTTCAAAATGTCTCAACATCCTTTAGCTATCTTGGAGTTCTTATTACAGCACACAAGCCTAAGTTTTATGACTATTTACCAATTATTGAATGACTCAAATCTCGAGTGATGCCATGGCAAAGCAGATACTCATCATATGCATCTTGTATTACCCTCATCATTACTGTGCTTTCTAGTTTACATCTTCAATAGACTATATGTATTGCAATGCCAAGGAGAGCCATAAAGGATATTTCTTAAAGTCTGGTCAACTTGAAAACACAAAGAAGGCTAGAATTAAGTGGAGTGAGGTTACTCTCTTGAAAAAAAGAGGTGGCTTTGTGATTCTCTCGATAACTAACATGCAGAAAGTGTTAATGTGTAAAAGGTTATAGAAGCTATATACTGATTGTAATACCTTATGGATCAAATGGTTGCAACAACATTACTTTAAGAATTCAAATTTCTAGTAGGTTGATTTCGCTAAGGATGACTCTCTAATTCTTAAGAAAATGATGAAGATGAGGGAGATGATTTATCCTTACATTAAACACCATATCAGGAATGGAGAAAGGATATAGATATGGTTCGATAATTGGCTCGATTTATTCCTATCGTTTAGGACTCTACTTTTCAGCAACTAAGGAATCGTATGCCTTTAAAACATAAAGTATCCTCACTGATTCTTAATGGAGAATGGAAAGGTGAGTTCAGAAGATTTTTATCCCTCTTGGTACACCTATCGCTACTATCTTTAGTTAAGAGTGAGGACAATATTATATGGATGTTGAATTAGAATAGCCAATTCACCAATTGCTTATGTTATCAACTTTTTTCCAATAGATATTCTACTGTCCCTTAGTTTGATCTATTACGGAGAAATGCCATTAGCACTAAGGCTACATTTATCACATGGATTGCGATCAAGATTCGGCATCAAACCAAGAGCTAATGACATAATAACGCAGCTGCTAATATTTGCGTACTTTTCAACAGGGCAGTGGAGGGCAGGGACTTTTATTCTTTTTATGTAGCTATTCCAAAGCGATTTAGAGTCGAATATTGCATTTGGTACCATAAAATAATTGTCGATACTACTGGCAGCCTACATTACATTAGATTACTAGAAACCCCAAGGTAGGACAAACCAACACCTCTGTTTATAAAGTAGCCTTTACCCTCACCATTTACACAATTTGGAAGTGGGTAATAATAGATGGTTCACTAATAAGAAGGAAGAAAAATATTTGGTTATGGATGGGATTGTTAACTAGATCCGTGAGTGCATATATGCTAAAAAAATGCAACATATTCTCTCGATGGACATGTAACGAAGATGGAGTTTATAACTCATCTTAGCTTTCTTATCTTATGACGTATTCCCTATACTACAATTATGTAATATGACTATTAGGCTAGTAGCTTAAAACTCATTGTAGTGTTTGTAATAGTTTCATCGATAGGATATTCATAATTCATTTTCCAAAAAATTATTCAATCATAAACTTCTATTAAACTAAATGTTAATGATTTATCCATTTGCATTAACTAGTCAATATTTATACTAGTCAAAGAAGAAATAATACTCCCATAATTGATAGTAAAAGAATTAAATAATTATGAAAATAGAAAAGATATTAGATATTGTCCTCCTTATATGTGTTAGTGTCAAATGTTAAGGCAATTTAAATTACAAAAGAATATGGGAAAAAGAGCAAACTTCATGTTTGGTAATATCAAAGTCTGGTTTGGTGATATCTATAGTTCTTAAAGGTAAGTGTATCTATCAAAATATAGTATATTGATAGTAATATTGAGTATTGATCTTATAAAGACTACAAGCAATAGTAATTACATCTTTTCTATTATTTAAATAGAAAATTATGGTGATGATTTAATTTAACAATAAAACTAAACTAAAATTGAATATCAATGATAATCAAAAACCTAAATTACCTAAAAATTATCCAATTGAAATAGTAGTGCATAGGAAATAAATCCTTTTAAGATTTCTTAAGCTATTGACTATTTATCATGCAATTTAATTAAATATTATTAGCTAATAGGAATTCTTATATTATGTTAATATTTTTCAAGACTATCAACACCTAATCCTAAGTTAATTAACTGATATCTCTTTCTAGTTAAAACCTTAAGATTGCTTTAATTGATTTGTAAATTTCACTGTTAAGTTTGACCTAAATCTAAAAGATTTATGTTAACCTTTCTCCAAGTTTACATGTAACTCCTTGCAATTATATTAGATCTATTCTTACAAATAATTTTGCAATGTCATTATTACGTTTGGCCATAGTCTAAAGGATTTATGTTGACCAATCTCTAGGTTTGCGTACAATCCTTTCAACTATGCTAATATATTCATATAAAGGATTTCTTAATCTTAATTACATAAAATCATTTATGAAGTAATGTCTATAAATATTAACTCAAGAAATAATTGAAACATATAATTGAGTCCAATGAATCAACAATCAAATTGCATTAATTATAGTGTCAAAACAAAAAGTCCATCCCAAGGCTCATCCCACCAAGTACTAAACAAATTTGGTTCATAAATATTGAAAACATGACCAAAGGTTCAAAAGAAGAATTAAAACAAGATAATCTATTTTATATATCCCTATTCTATAGTGAAATCCACTAAAACTTTGCTGGAAGTATGCTATCTAATCAGATCTCCAAGTCAATATGTAAGTCTCTGCTATATTAAAGTTTAGAATTGTGTTTAAAACTCAAACTTCTTTGATTGCCCTTCTTAAGTACCTTTTATACATTAAAATTGAGGTTTTTGCACTAAACACAGTCATCCACATTGTCATGTATTGTGACTGTGCCCCTCAATGTCACTGCAAAACTTAATAGTTGTATAGAAACAAAGTTCCAATAACTTACAAGGGTAGTGGACATGGTCGTGTCTATCACCACACCAACATATCTGACCCCAACAATGATTAAAAAATATCCTCCAACCTATATACGGTTATAGGAACTTACATGGTCTCTCACAAGGCCTTGTCTAAGTACAAACAGTGGTGTCTTTCAAAAATAACTTCAATTCTTCATTTTTTGCCTTGATTTTGCCTGAATTCAACTCCTTTTGATACGTGAAAGTTGTTAGGGCCTAAAAAATGTGCTAGAAATGAATAAAGTACTAAAAATAATAAAAAATCTTAAATAAACAAAGGATATGCACTAAACATGGGATTAAAAATATAGTCTATTAAGTATTTATTAAACCTCCCCCCACTTAAGCATTTGCTTGTCATCAAGCAAATCATAATTCAAATTATCAAACTTAAAAACATCCATCCTTTTTAATTTCAACTTATCTATCCACGCCCTAAATTATTATCTCTTATTGACCATGTCAACATGTAAGTAGACTTTGATAATTTTAGAACAAATATCCATCCTTTAATTTCAGCTTGTCTATCCATGCCATAAATTATTATCTTTTATTAATCAAACCAACATATAAGTATAATTTGGCAATCTTAGAACAAACTTCCATAAACCAATATCAATAGCAATTGAATTAACAATCAGTTTTTAATCAAAGGCACAAAAGTCTAGAACCTTACAAATGATTTACTCAATTCACTCAAAATTTTTAGGATGGAAAATGTAATAAAGCTCCAAAATCAGTACATCGAAGGAATCTTACGGTAAGCTTTTAATAAAGTCACATCTCCACCAATAATACGTAAACTAGAAGTAAAAATCAAAAATCAAAAGGTCGTTTAATTAAGTTGTAATAGGGCTTAGGTATAGGTATGGAAAGGATAGTCAAAAGGTAACGAGGTGAAGGAAATTTACATAAACAAGAATACACAAAACTTAGTTCTTTATGGCATAGATCCTTCAAGTATAGATTTAAACTGGCAAGACAATAATTTTTCTCACTTTCCAACAAATATCACAACTTTTCTCTCTTTTTTTTTCAAAGTTTAGCTTTGAGTCACTTTGGAGAGAATATAAGGTTGTAACAATAGTGCATTAGAGAAGAGATAAATTTACAACTAGTATGCACCAATAATCATAAGCATAACATATCTTCTCTTTAAAATGCTTCAATATAATCTAAGTTTTATGTAATCAAATAAATGCAAATTCTTTAAGGGTTAAAAATAATTGAAAACTCCTTAAGAAAAACAAGGTAATTGGATTTTAGTGTGACTATTATCAATTAAAGAAAAGGCTAAATCTCAAATTTAGTTTTTCCTAAGGGATAAAACTAGGTAGATACCAACAAAAGAAAATTAAGCTAAAATGACTGGTTAAATCTAAATGCCTTTATTACTTTAATGTCCCTAGTTTGACATATGATCTCAACATGAATAATAAAAACAAGTTATAGAATCATCCAACTATGCATGATAAACTCAACAACAAACAATAAAAGAGCATAATATGGTGAAGTATTATTTTTAGGCTCAAAAGCTCACATTTATACTTAATGTGTAAATAATATGCAATTTGAATTTAGATCACCATATCAATTGTAACATCCTGTTACCCATGCCAAGGCAAAATTTATAGATGAGAGAAAGTGTTGACGAAGTAAGAAGCACGTTCCATGCTCATGCGTAAGATGGCATGCACATACATATTGAATAGTAAATGTTCATGCACAAATAATAATAATAATAATTGTATATGCATTCATTGACAACTTCTGGGTATGATTATTGTGAATGTGATTTTGATTGAAAATGAGAAGTAGAGTAATCTGGAAAATTTTCACTGAGTGAACTTCGGTTTGTTATCCATAACTGGTTATCTCGTTATCCAAACGAGAAGATTCGTGATTAGGATTAAATTAAGAACCTATGGAAACATTTCTTATGAAGACATCGAATTTAAATTCGGTCTTTATGAAGCTCAAAGGTTGTCATAAAGTTGAGAATTGGGTGCAGACATTGAATGATTGTAGAAAATCCATGTTTTGTATTCAAAGGAAAGTTTGGTTTAATCTAGGCTAGATTAGAGAAATTCGTTCTCTCAGAAGTTGTATTTTCTATCCTTTTTACATCTTCTGTGTTTTTGCTTCTTCTGTGATGATGTCATTGATGACGTCATCTCCTTCTATGTTTTGCTCCACTTCTTCTAAGTTTTGCTCCTCTTGTGTTACTGTGCATAAATTCCTTTTGTGTTAATGTGCACAAACTTCTTCTGTGTTTTGATGTCACTTCTTCTGGGTTTTGTATCGTCTGGGTTTTGCATCTTCTGCCTTTCACTTCTTCTATATGATGACGTCACTTCTTCTGGGTTTTGTATCGTCTATCTTTTGATATCGTCCGTGTTTCTCTATCTTCTGTGTTTTAACGAAACACATTGTCTATCTTCTAATATCGTCTGTGTTTCGCTATCTTCTATGTTTTTAACGAAACACATCATCTATCTTTTGATATCGTCTGTGTTTTGCTATCTTCTATGTTTTAACGAAACACATCGTCTATCTTTTAATATCGTCTGTGTTTCATTATCTTCTGTGTTTTAACGAAACACAACGTCTATCTTTTGATATCTTCTGTGTTTTGACGATACACTTCTTCTGTTTTTGTATCATCTGTGTTTTGATATCTTCTGTGTTTTGACGATACACTTCTTCTATCTTCTGTATCATCTGTGTTTTGATATCTTTTGTGTTTTGACGATACAGTTCTTCTATCTTTTGTGTCGTCTGTGTTTTGCTTCATCTGCCTTTCGCTTCATCTGCCTTTCGTTTCTTCTGGGTTACTGTTCACCCAATATCTTCTATTCTATTTTAGCCCCTCAGAATATAGAATTTGTCTTCAAGGTCTCCATGAAAGTTGTAGATCTCGAAGTCCTATTTTAAACTATTTAAAGAACATCTTAATCTGATATCTGTAGGGAAAGTTATAGCAAATTTTCCCTGCCTTCTGTCTTTTGCTATCTTCTGTGTTTTTCTATCTTTTGTCTTTTTCTTCTTACCAGAATTTCTTCTCTAGGCACCCAAATGAATTGATTCTTAAACTATTGGACTCACAAGACATTACCCTACATCTCCACCTAAAAATCTTAGCCATCTGAAATGAATTGAGAAAGATTGAGTAAAAAGTGTAGAACGGATATAGTGAGTGTGCTCTCAATTTTTATGAACTGGGGTTATTCCACTGGGCAACACTTCAGTATTTTGAGTGTATCTCGACCTATAGGATTCCAAATGAGACGATTGTTGTTTTGGAGTGGACTAGAGATAGACCTAGAATTGTCTCAAGGAGTATAATTATGATTCAGTTTATAAGATATGTAAGTCTTAATGGAAGTTAGGCATAGTACACTGTTTCGAGATATGACAATCTAAAGATATTTGAGGCACATATTCCAAAGTACTGAAACAAATTAAGTGATTTTGATGTCAATGGAAAGATCTAGAAATGGATAAGTGACTAAGAATTAGATAGATGTCCTAGTTAAAGTGGAGTTTTAAATAACCTTGAAGGAGAAGTCACAGTATTGGCCTTCATTTCTTTCTTTCAAAGCTTCTTTCTCTAGAGCGCCTCAAACCCAGAGCTTTTCATCAAATATTCCCAGAAGTTAAACCTTGCTTTTCTATGTTGTCATCACTTCCACTTTGATATTTCATTCTCCTATTCAAAGAAAAGACCGAACCCTCTACCAACCTTCAAGATGAGGTACGTGGGCTACATGAGAAACTAGGGTTCACGTGATTTGAAAATGTTAGGGCTTTGTGTTGGTTGCAGTTTAGAGCTTCAAACAAATAAGCCTATTATGATTACGTAGTTTTGCATGAAATGAAGGATGTATCGTTAGTCCACTGATAAGGGTTAAGAACAGTGATATTCTTATTTTTTGGAAAATGAGTAAGGAGATTTAGTGTGCCACACATGGTGATTTTCTTTGGATTTGATGACAGAAATATTATGGGGTAGT
>JANTPM010000009.1:18356367-18376527 GCA_025434745.1 Erythroxylum divaricatum
GTTTGAGTGAATTGAATATGAACATGAATGTGAAATTCTGTATGATATGTGATTTATGTATTATGTGACTGGGTGAGCCATCAATGATGGTCTGTATGATATGTGATTTATGTACTACGTGACTGGGTGAGCCATAAATGATGGTCGCTCATTGAATTTGTAAAATTCACCCAAAATTTGTAATTATTTTTCAGGATCAGAAGAATACCTCGTTAGGCCAATGGGAGTATGCTTGCAGCATTCAGTGAAGGATAGAGGTCGGGATCAGTTCGTGTCTATATTTGTGTTTTTCTCATTTTGTATTGAAGTGTATTTTCTACGACTTTTGTATAAATTTGTTTTCCAAAATGGCTCAAGTGTTTTGTATTTGTGAAAAGGCCCAATTGGCTATTGAAATTTTATTGATCGTATTATGGACTAAAAATGTTTATGAATGAAATGGGCCCAATTTGATTACTGATTTTCACATATTGTGTTTGTGATTTCAAAAAAATTCTATATCGATTTTTGAATGTATTAAGTACTTTAGCATGCCACCCTCGCGGGACACGGACTCGGATATTACCATCAATGTCAGGTTCGGCCCTTGCGGGAGTGGGATGCTACATCAGTGATGACTAAAAATATGGCTTACAAAAGCAGTTCTATTCTAGCTTTGTTCCTTTTTCATGCTAATTTAACTTAGTAATCATTAATAATCTAAAGTGTTTTAAACAAATTTAAACTAAGTTAACATGCTAGTTAATAAGAATAAATAATAATGATTATAATAAGCTTACTAATTAATCCAAAATTGAAAATTATCAAAATTTTCATTATACCCCTCCCTCGTACTTAAAGATATGCATTATCCATAATATATACGATAAAAGCATAGAAGAATATAACAGAAAAACAAAAAGTGAGAAAGGAATATACGTATAAACTTATCACAATTTTCATCCCAAATTAAGTACAGTAATCCTTATAAAAGAAAATAAAAGAGAAAAAATGGAAAACAAAATAAATAACAGTTAAATAAAAATAAAAGGTATTAATAATTTAAAATAATAGTTCAGTAGGGTGAAGCCCTTGCTAATTATTATGATCAACCAAAATAATAATAAATAACAAATGATGTATAAAAAATGAAAATGAAAATGAAGTAACTAAAAGACATTATAATGAGCATCCTGGAGAACCTTTGTATCTGTTCATCTATCAGTGTTGCTTAAATTCCCTCGGGTGATGCCTCTGCAGCAGTATGAGCATTTAGTTGTTGTGGAGTCAATGACGATGTGGCAACTCTAGTTAATGGAGGTGGTATTGACACTCTGAGGTGTCTAGCCATTTTGACCAACACCTCCTCTATCCTTCGGTCATGTGGCTCTAACTATGCCATATGCTCCATCAGCTTTCGTTGTTCATTCCAAATGGTGCATTGCACTCTTAAGATTCACCCAATGTATTTCACCAATTGAGTTATCTTTAGTTCGTGTCGATTTCAAGGTAACGTTGGAGTCCTAGGCAAGCCTACATAATTTGACGAATCGTCTTGACGCTTAGCTTCTCTTATTGACTACTGAGGGGAGTTTGATCTAAGCTGGTGCTTTTATATATTGGGTAGATCTACATCCACTCCAATAGCTAGCTACTCGTCTTGAGCTACAACTAGTCTATATATATCCCCTACTGGTCATCAATTCTTAGTCATTATATACATGTTCTTCACTATATCTAAGCTTAAGGACATTACGATGTCGAGTAACTTTATAAGTGGTAATATACTAAATAATCTGATCCTCCTAACAAACCAATTCATATACTAACTAATGAAGATCATCTCCACTTTCTTTTCCTCACTTCGATTACATAAATATTGGGCTAATGCATACCCGAAATGGATCAACATTCACTCACTCATACTCTATAAATATAAAACACCTACATTCCCTACAACTACAGTGCTTATTTAATGTTCTTAACTAGAAATATCTATAATTAAGGTGACCTGTTTAAATTATGCTCCTCCCTACTATTGTTAAGTTCAACTCCAAGATATAATTTCAAGCGATGGTCATTCACTTTAAAATTCCCTTTATATGGATGACTTGCCTTGACTATGCCATATGGAAATACCTTCTCCACAATAAAGGGACCAGACCATCTTGATTTAATATTATATAGAAACAATCTTTTGCAAAAAAAATTATAAAAGAACTTGGTCTCCTTCCTTAAATTGCTTAGGCTGCTTAATCCTTCGATCATGATGTTTCTTGATATATTCCTTAAGTAACTTAGAGTTCTTATAGGCCATCAATTGCCATTCTTCTAACTCATTAACTTATAGCTTCCTCTTCCTACCTATAAGTTGAAGATCAAAATTCATAAGTTTAATGGCCCAGTATGCCTTATATTTTACCTCCATAGGTAAGTGACATGCTTTCCCAATGACAAGCCTATAAGGTATAGTGCTAATCGGTGTTTTGATCGTTGTTCTATAAGCCCTTAAAGCACCATCTAATTTAATTAACTAAACTTAGAGTTCTTATAGGCCATCACTCGCCATTCGTCTAACTCATTAACTTATAACTTCCTCTTCTGACCTACAAGCTGAAGATCAAAATTCATAAGTTTAATGGCCCAGTATGTCTTATCTTTTACCTCCATAGGTATGTGACATGTTTTCCTAATGATAAGCCTATAAGGTATAGTGCTAATCAGTGTTTTGATTGTTGTTCTATAAGCTCGTAGAGCATCATCTATTTTAACTGACTAATCTTTCCTTTGATGCTCTATATTCTTTTCCATTATTCATTTTAAATCCATATTAGCTACCTTAATTTGGCCATTGATTTGAGGGGTGATATGGGGTTGTAATTTTATGTGTGATTCCATAAGTTTTAAGTTCTTTTGAATTGCTCATTACAAAAATGTGTGCCCCAATGATTAATAATTATTCTAGGTTACTAAAGTGTCAAAACAACAACCCTAACATTATTTATAGGCAAATTTTAAGCTTTAACCAAGTTAGAGACATAATCAATAACAACTAGGATGTATTTATTACCAAACAAAATTGAAAATGGACCCATGAAATCAATACCTCAAATATCAAATAATTCACAAAGAAGAATGAAATATTGAGTCATCTCATCACGACAAGAAATATTACTTGATTGTCGGTAATTATCATATAAAGTTATACACCTTTGGGCATCCTAAAAAATTGAAGGCAAATAAAAACATGACTTAAGATTTTTATGAGTCATTTTTTGCATACTATGGTGCCATCTAGCTAGTCCAACATGATAATATCCTAGGATCTTCTACCCTCGGAGTGAGGTACACATCTTCTCACTGTTTAGTCTACACAAACATACAAATACAAATCTTCCCAAAAATAATCCATTAAATCAATAAAAAATTTCTTTTTTTTTTATGGTCCATAGTATTTATGAACTAAGGGATTTTAGGATTGCCTACCTCCTCAAAATTGTAGAGGTGCTTTTTTGAGAATGAATCATCAACATATTTTTCATTTAACTCCTTTAAACTTGGTTTTTCTAGGAAAGATAAATGGTCAGCTTCTAGGTTTTCAGATCCCTTCTTCTCTTTAATCTCTAAATCAAAATTTAAAAAAAAATCCATCTAATTAGTATAGGCTTAGCATCTAGTTTATTTAGCAAGTATCTTAATGCAGAGTGGTTAATATAAACAACAAATTTATATAAGTCTAGATAAGGTCTAAATCTATCAAAAGAAAAAATCAATGCTAATAGTTCTTTCTTGATGGTAGTATAATTCTTTTGGGAATCCTTCAAAGTCTTGTTAATATAGTAAATTGTTTGAAAATGCTTATACTTTCTTTGTCCAAGTATTGTACCTACAGCAAAGTCACTTGTATGACACATTGTTTTAAAAGGTAAATTCCAATATTGGGCAACCATAATCAAGGAATAGGTTAATTTTTCCTTAAGAATGTTAAAGGCATCTAAGCACTATTGAGTAAATTTAAAAGGTGCTTTTTTTTTTCAACAACTCAGTTAAAGGCCTAGCAATTTAAAGAAATCCTTAATAAATATTCTATAAAATATAACATGCCCTAAAAAATTCTTATAACATTAATCAAAATAAGGAGTGATATTTTCTTTATAGTTTCAATCTTGGCTTTATCTACTTCAATAACCCTGTATGAAATTTTATGGTCTAAAACATGCTCTCTTGTACCATAAAATAGGAAAATTCCCCAATTCATCACCAAATTAGTTGTCTCACATCTCTCTATCACTCTTTTTAAATTATGGAGTCATAACATGAAAGAATCAATAAAATAGAAAATATATTTATAAATAGCTCCATTACATCCTCAACTAGATCATCAAATATGGCTATCCTGTATATCTAAAATGTCGCGGGCGCATTGCATAACTTAAAGGGCATCCTCTTATAAATGAACATACTATAAAGACATATGAATGTTGCTTTTGCTAATCTTTTGATGCAATAGGAATCTAGAAGCAGACCAAAAGTTCATCCAAGAAATGATAGTACATATATCCAGTTAGCTACTCCAACATTTGGTCCATAAATAGCAAAGTAAAATGATCTTTTATGTAGCATTATTTAAATTCTTATAATCGATGCATACTCTCCACCTAGTGATAGTTCTCATAGGATTAGTTCAATCTTCTCATTGGGAACAATAGTCATTCCTCCTTTCTTTGATATAATCAACATAGTACTCACCCGAGCATTGTTAAAAATAGGGTAAATCACACCAATATCTAGGAGTTTAATTACCTCCAAATATACCAGTTCTTTTATATTAAGATTGACTGCCCTTTAAGGCTGTACAAATAGCTTGAAATCATCCTCCATAAATCTTGTGAGAACAAAAAGATGGTCTAATTCCTCCAATGTTAGAAATTTTCCAAGCAATAGCCCTTTTATACTCTTTAAGTGCATTTTATCAACTTTTCTTTTTGATATTCCTTTAAATTTAAAGAAACAATTAGTGGAAGCTTTGAATTTTTCTCTAGGAATGTGTATTCTAAGTGATCAAGCATCTTCTTTAACTTTAACTTTGGCAGTTCTTCAATGGAAGGTTTTAAACCTCTTCTCCTTGCTTTTGTCAATCTCTTCAAACTCTTCTTTCTTAGACATGGGTTCATTAGCCTTTAAGTAGGCTACTTGTTCTTTCTCTATGGGGTTGTCCTTATCTTTCTCCTACCTTAAACAAGAGATAGCTTTAGCAGTGTTAGAAATAAAATCCTGGACAACATTTTCAAACTATAAAGTCATTTGTATCAACAAAATAAAAAAAAAGTCATCATATTTAAGTGGATACTTCGTGACATAAGATATTTTAAAGGAAACCTCTTCTTCTCCAATCCTAAGCACTAGTTTGTCATCACTAACATTAATAATAGCTCTAGCAGTGGTTAGGAGTGGTTAACCTAGATTCAAAGAAATCCACATATCCTCATCCATATCTAGGATGACAAAATACACTAGGAAAATAAAGTTATTAACTTTAATAAACACATCCTCAATAATGTCTCTAGGATACTTTACTAATCTATCTACCAGTTAAATGCTCATCCTAGTGAGTTTTGGTTCCCCTAATCCTAGTTTCTTGAATAATTTATAAGGCATTAAATTAATAATAGCCCTCAAATAAGCTAAAGCCTTTTCTACTAACATACTACCAATTAAACAAGCAATAGAAAAATTCCCTAGATCTTTAACCTTTTCAAACAACTGGTTTTGTAGAATTGCTAGGCACTTTTAACTCAATCTTACAATAGCTAACTCCTCTAACATTCTCTTGTTAGACAAATTTGTATTCTTTGGAATATGCAGAAGAGCCTCAATAAAAGGTAAGTTAATAAGGAGTTGTTTAAAAAGTTCCGTAAATCTACCAAACTGCTTATCTATGCAATCATTCTTCAACTTAGCAAGATGTGGCATGATAGATTAGAATTCCTTGACTTTTGGAGGATGTTCTATGTCTTTGCCTTTCTCATAACTCTTAAATCTGTCTCCTTCTTACTTTGGGTTTTGTTTTTAAATTGCAGATCCTTTCTACTCATAAGGGTGATTGCCTTCATATATTATTTAGAATTTATCTTAGTGCTACTAGGCAAACTCCTTTATTATCTTTCAGAAACTACCTTCATAAGTTGACCAATCTAATTTTCAAGTTATAGATACAAGTCTCTTAATTTCTTAGTGAGGTTTTAGTAGCTTAAAATCTTGCCTATGAATTTTGTCATGAGATCTTCTAAGCTTGGCATCTTTTCCTAAGGTGGTTGCCAAAATCCTGGTAGAGGGTTATTACTTTGTTGTCATTGATTCTCAAAGAAAAATTTGGGTGATTTCTCCATCTTAGATTATAAATATGTTATATAGATTATTTTAGGGTCTATAAGCATTCCTTATGTAATCCATATACTTAGGCTTTTCCATGTACTTCACTACCTAATATTTTTGGCTTACATATGGTACCTCACACTGCATCAATTAGAAAAATTAAGGAGTCATTGTTGATCTATCTATCTTTCTTATAAAAGATTCAACCTAGCATGCCAATGTTGTAATTTCATCTACATCATAAACTCCTATTTACTTGCTGGGTTTTGCTCAATAAAAGCACTAATGAATGATTTTTATTTTCGTATCCTCAATAAGATCCTAAACTACTTCTAGAATTTTGTTATTTAGATTATTATAAGCTACTGCATTAATCATCTGCCTTATTGTTTGATTGGGCCCATTACAAAAAGTCTGGATTATCATCCATTATGGTTAACCATTATATAGGCACTTCTTTAGCAACTTGTTAAATCTCTCGTATATATCATATATGGTCTTTAAATAAAACTAGGCATAAAAAGAGAAGTCATTCCTTAGTTTTGCAGTCTTAACTGGTAGAAAGTACCTTAAAAGGAATTTCTTTGACAGTTAGTTCTATGTGATGATGGATCCCTTAATTAAAGAATTCAACCATTGTTTTAGCCTGTTTCAAAATAAGAACAAAAATAATCTTAATCTTATCATGTCATTAGTGTCACCATTAATCTTAAAGGCGTCACAATTCTCTAAAAATTTTTGTTATATATGCATTAGGATCTTTATCCATCACCTTATCAACCAAGACATACAATTGCACTATCTTAATAGTGTTCAATCTAATCTCAGAATTATTAGCATTAACAGTTGATGTCATCATGCTGAACTCCATCCCAGTCAAGTCTGACTTAGCATAATCAAACTTTTCCTTGGTTAGCCTGCCGTGATTTTTTATCTTTCAGTATCAATCTAATGTTCCAAATCCTCTATATGTTGATATAGATCTAACTCTCTAAGTTAGGTCCCTTGAAGAAGGATTCATAATATAATATTGTGAAATGTTTATCATTTTATATTTCATCCTAAACCCCCCATTTCGGAGGTAACTTATTTTTACTGTTTATGATGGAATATGATGTAATGTGAAACCCTCTCCTTCTATTATAAACCCTCCTCCCAAACGGTGGAATGATATTACATTCCATTCCATTCTATTAATAACCAAAGATTAACTAATTCAAATAGTAATTCCTAGGTTATGAACCCCATAAGATTGGCTATTAACCCTTTATCATGTAATTTAATTAAAGATCATTGGCCCACAAAAATTCCTATCTTATGTTATTATCTTTCTCAAGACTATTAACACCTAATCCTAGGTTGATTAATTGAAATCTCTTTCTAATTAAAACTCCTAAGATTGTTTTAATCGATTTGTAAATTTCACTATTAGATCTGACCCTAATATAGAGTGTTTATGTTGATCTATCTATAGGTTTGCATGCAACTTTTTTTTATTTATGCTAGATCTATTCATTCAAAGGATTTTTCAATCTTAATTGCATCAAAAGATATCTTAGAAATATTAATTCAAGAAATAATTCAAACACCTAATTGAATATAATGAATCAATAATCAAATTGCATTAAATATATGGTCAAAACATAAAGTCCATCTCAAGGTTCATCTAACCTAAGAACTAAACAATTTTAGTTCATAAAATATAAAACATGTCCAAAGATTTAGAAAAAGAATTGAAAACAAGATAATCCATTATATATCCCATTTTTTCTAATGAAATCCTATGAAATTATGACAGAAGTATGCTCCATAATCTGATCTCTAAATCAATCTTATATAAAGAAATCCTTCTCTTTCATATGTCTTTTGAACTTTTTCTTCTTATTCTTGTGTCTTATATTTAACTTGAACACTTTTATCTGTTGTACTTCCCTCTTAGTCATTTTAGTTAAGTAATTTTTTCAATTGTTTTTTGTTTTATTTATTTATTTGTCTTTTTTCTTATTTATTTATTTATTTACTTATTTTATCTTTTAATTTTAATTTTTAATTTTTAATTTTTAATTTTAATCTTTTGTTATTTATTATTTGTTCTTTGTTATTTCTTTATCTTTTTATCTTGATTTTGAAATTTTTAGTCTTATTTTTATTTTATTGTTATTTTCTGGGGTTTTCTATCTTTATTTTCTTCAAACAGTGCTCAAAATTTGTTTATGTTTCTTTTCTTTTCTTCTTTCCTATGGGACTATTGAAAATAATCTCTCTACTAGTTAAGAGTAAGGTTATGTACTTCTGAACCTCTCCAAATCTCGTGTCTCAACTGAATTTTCGTTGAGATTTTATTGTTGTTGTTGTTGGTATAGCACAACTACTACCTTTAAATAAACATTCAGTAAATCCTTGAATATACATATTGAAATTGCTCATTAAAGGGCAACTTCAATATTAAGAGTTCAATTTAGTTTACTCCAATTCAAAATTATTAGGTTAAATTTAATTTCATGTAATTTGAATTTTAGTTAAGTTTAAATTTAAATTTATAATAAAATTTGAATGTGATCATTTTTTATCTAAAGAAATAATAAATTAATTACTTCAAACCTATTTAATTCTAAATTAATGATCACATTAGATTTAATCGAATTATTATTTAATAACAAATTTTAAATTTTTTTAAGTTTTGAGTCAGCCAATTGCCAACAATATTCATTACTTTCCATTATCACATAGAGGTCAACTGCCAATGCCAACAATATTCATTATTTTCCATTATCACGTAGAACTCAAACGTCAAATTGTTCGTACATTATACTTAAAATCAATTATTAGCAATTTCAGTTATAGCTAATGACTTTGACTATATAGTAGTATATGAAACAATTTTTGATGTGTCTATTGTATTTTAGTGGTAACATAAACAAACACTACTATTTCCATTTAAATACAACAAGATGTTTGTATTCCAACCCCTGCAATTAAACACAGCGTAATGATAAATAATTTATTAGGCCTTCAACAAATAAGTAAATAATAAGTTTAAGGATATTATAGGAAACAAAAAAAATTACAACTCTAGCATGATTTATTAAACACGGGCTTCTTTAGAGCATATAGGTAATTATAAAATACTAGAAAGTACTAAATTGTGCCTATTTTCATATTGAAGGTGGCTTAAGAAACAATGAGAATTATAATATAAAAATAAAAGAAAGAAAAAATGAGGAGTATTATTAACTTTATCTAGAGAGAGAAGGCCTCCCTTCTCTCTGAGTCTTTTCCCTTAGCTATTTCTACTGTTGATTTTCCTAGATGGTTCTCTACTTTAAAATAGGTTTAACCTTCTTTTTATTTCCCCATTAAGCAACTAGCTCTCTTTTACTCCTTCCCACCCATTGCATCTTTTTGATAGTATTCTGTTAAAGGAAATAAGTCATGGCTTCTAATCCTCAAGGGGCCTTACCTTCCTCAAGTCCTGACCTTTCTTCAATTGTTGCTTTCCTTTTGCTTCCTTCAAAGGCAAAGACTATGACTACTATTATAGTCGAGTCATCTATTTCCATCGTTCTATAAAAGTCTTCCTAGAATAAACTTACAAGGGACCCTGTGGCCTTTGACAAACTAAGATTCATCCTGCCTACAAAGCATGGAAACATAATCTCATCACCTTTAGAAATCTTTTAGATGGGTGTGAAAAAGTGGGAATCTTCTTTATTTTTTTTACGTTCTAGACAAGCGTCATACTTACGCACTTATCCGACATTGGACTACCTCAATATGGAAAAAAGCTTAAATACATTAGAGTATTAATCAACAAAGATGGTTTTTTTTCTTATTCTCATCAAAGGAAGCTTCTCAAAGAGTCATTAACTTGGGACCATGGCATATACATGGAAAAACAATGTTGATAAAAAATGGACTCTTGGGGTAACTTTAGACAAAATCATGCTGAACACACTACCAATTTGGGCTGATTTCATAAGGTGCCACTAGAATATTGACCCTCTAAGGGTATGAACTATCTTGCAAGCTCCATTGGTAGGCCTTTCAGTATAGATGAAAACACAACTCTACTAACCAGAATTTGTTTTGCTAGAATGTGTATTGATGGCCACTAAAAGTGATCTCCTAGATACAATAAGATTGATGAGGTTTAGTAAGGAAGGAAGTTTTATGCAAGAAACTATTAATGTCATCTAACTTAGAAGCCACTAAAAAGGGGGATGATAAAAGTGTGGGAACCAAAAGTCACCCAGTAGCAACAAAACACAAATTTGGAAGTATAGATCCATACAGATGCCACTGACATTATAGTAGAAAAACCTATTGAAGGAACATCAATCCAATCTCTTGGAGAAAAAAAAGAACCTAAGGTTGAAGTTATCTTGGAAACTCTTAAGGTACCCGCTAAACTTGCAGTAGAGCCTCCAAAGGAATTATAAAGTAGGAGTCAAGTAAAGGATGTCATAGTAAACTTTATTGACTTAAAGATCAAAACTCCAGATGGGGTGGTTAATGACGAGTCAAAATATTCTTAAATGATTTTGGGTTGAATTGAAATTAATTTGACTTATTTCTATATGGATTTGAAGCTTTATTTGGTCAATTCTCTCACATTTCAACTTTGTTGTTTGATAGGTACAAACGGATAGATTATGGGGGTGAAAGGCATAAATTTTCTTATGGATGTCAGATTAAAGTCATTCAAGGACGCTTGCAAAGAGGACTCCAAGCTCTACAACTTCTATGAAGAATCCAAGGAGAGATTTCGTTGACTGAAGGGCCAACAGTGTAAAAAAATTGTGAATAGGAGAATGTATGTTTAACAGACATTGCCTGGCAAAATGCAATTCTAGACATTGGCGGCCCAAACATGATCTGCTCTCCCTTGTTTAATCGAAACTAGGTTTCTTTTGACCTAAGACACTATAAATATTCATTTTTGAAGACCTAACTAGGGGGCTGGATGCTGAAAACGAGGTTACACTTAAGGAGGCAAAAATTAAGAGGAAGATAGGAAGTTTTTGGGGATTGGCATCAAGGATTGGAGACAACAATGTGTTGTTTTCTTCCCATATTATCTCTCTACCTTTTCTTAAATGTTAAGCATATTTATGTTTTTGACTTTTAGTATCATGTTCTGGAACTAAATCTCATTTAAGGTGAGGGATGTAGCCTACTTGGGGATTGATTTGTATTTTATAGATGATTGAGTGTTGAATGAAAGTTCTTAGGCACAGAATTATGAGCTAAAGTGGATTCATTTGTCTATGTTGCCACAATTTAATGGGATGCCTAATGAAGATGCTCTAGCCTTCATGAGAGATTTCTATGTAATAATTCAAACTCTTCCTTTATATGGACCGTCTAAGGATGAGTTAAGGCTAAGGTGTTTTCCTTATTGTATGAAGGGATTGGCAAGAAATTGGTTGTTCAGTTTAGAGTTGGACTTTATTGATACTTGGGAGAAGGTTATGGAGACTTTTATGATGAAGTGGTACCTAGCCCATAAAACTCTCGAACTCCAAAAGATGATACATTGGTTCCCGCAAAAGGACAAAAAAAATTTCCTAAAGCATGGGAACGGTTTAATGATCTTCTTAATCAATGTCTACACCATGGATTTGACATATACTCGTTGACTCAGTTCTTCTACTATGGTCTCACCGATCACAACCAAACTCTGGTGGATTTGAATGCTGGGGGGAATATTAGTGACCTGAGTTCCCAAGAAATGTGGAATATTTTCAAGAAAGTTACAGAGAATTCACATTGTAAGGTAACTAGGAGCAAGGCTGTTACTCTGAATGAAATGGGTCTAAATCTGACATGGCCTACCAAGTTGTTGAGATTAATAAGAAGTTGAACTTGTTAATGATTGACAACAAGTATAATAGAGATCCTTGTACTCTTTGTGGTAGATTTGGGCATACAGCAGCTAGTTGTATGAACATTGAGGCAACTTTGACAAAGGAAGAGGTGAACTATGTGAACAATGGTAGATAAGGTTAGAGACTTAATCCTTTCTCGAACACTTCCAATGAAGGTTGGAAATTCCATCCGAATTTCTCATGAAAAAATCAAGGGGCTGCAAAACCATTGGGACCACCAGGGTTCCAAGCACCATTAAAGCAACAGTACTCATCCCCTTCGTCTTCTGCACCACAACAATTCCCTTCCCCAGGGGAGAAAAAGAAAGATTGGCTTGAGGATATGTTTTCTCAACTTATGGGCAAGATGGATCAGAGTAACCAAGCCAGCTCTCAAGCAATGAACAAAATGCTGCAGAATATTCAGTCAAATCAAATAGCTATTAGAAATTTAGAAGTGCAAATCAGTCAAGTGGCAAAAGACGTAAGTGAAAGAGGTAAAGGGAAGCTGCCTAGAAATACCCAAGTGAACCCAAAATAAGATTGTATGGTAGTTGTTCTAAGAAGTGGTAAGGTGATAAAAGGTGTGGTCCCTAAAAAGAAGGAAGCTAAGGATGTTGAAAGTGAAAATGTGGGTGAAGGGAAGGAACCAAAAGAAATCACTCAAAAGAAAGAATCCTCACCAAGTTCGGACTTTACCTTTATACCACCCATACCATACCCTCAAAGGGTAAAGGAGAAGAATGATGATTCTAAATTCTAAAAATTTATTAACCTTTTCAAAATCAATATCCCTCTTATAGAAGCTCTTGCGGAGATGCCTCCATACACCAAGTTTTTTAAGGAAATCATCTCCAACAAAAAGAAGCTTGACAACTTCACTACAGTAGCCTTAACTGAGGAGTGCAGTTCTATTCTACAAAATAAACTACCCCTTAAGTTAAAAGATCTAGGTAGTTTCACTATACCTTGTCACTTTAGCCAATCTAATATTTTTCAATGCTTATGTGACTTAGGTGCAAGCATTAACCTTATTCCCTTGTCTCTATATAACAGGTTGGAAATTGGTGAACTCAAACTAACTACAATTTCATTGCAACTTGTTGATAGATCAATTCGATATCCCATTGGTATAGTTGAGGATTTACTGGTAAAAGTTGGTAAGCTTATAATTCCAGCTGATTTTATTGTGCTTAAGATGGAGTTTAACATGTAGGTTACTATAATTTTAGGAAGACCATTCTTAGCCACTGGTGGAGCATTGACAGATGTCCCAGATGGTAAGCCAACTTTGCGGGTAGGTGATGAAAAAGAGATGTTTAACATTTTTAAGGTTTTGAGGGGTCCCTCTTTTGATGAAGTCACCTATCGGATAGATGTAATTGATTCTCTTACATTTGAATCTATTCCTGATTTGATGTGTGATGACGCTTTGGAAGCATGCCTAACCTTAGGAATAGAAAAGAATGAGTTGGATGATGAGTTAGTGGACTATGCTTATAGATTACAATGTAATGGTTCTAGGTGTAGTGTCCTCCTTAACCTAAATTATTACCCTCCATATTGAGCTCACCGAACCCTGAACTTAAACAACTTCCAATTCATTTGAGATATTCATTCTTGGGAGAAGTAAATACATATCCAGTTATCCTTTCTTCTTCTTTGGACTCGTCTTAAGAGGAGAAGTTGTTGAGGGTGTTGCGTGAACATAAATTGGCTATTTCTTGGAATATTGCTGACATAAAGGGGATTAACCCTTCTATTTGTGTTCACAGGATTCTAATGAAAGAAAATCACAAACCTAATATGGAAAGTCAAAGGAGGCTCAATCCTAACATGAAGGAAGTTGTGCAATCTGAGGTACTTAAATTACTTGATGTGGGAATTATCTATCCTATTTCTGATAGCTCTTGGATAAGCCCTGTGTACGTAATGCCTAATAAGGGTGGCATAACTATTGTTTCAAATGATAGGAATGAATTAATTTCCACTAGGGTTGTGATAGGGTGGAGGGTGTGTATAGATTACAAAAAAGTGAATGCAACAACTAAGAAAGATCACTTCCCTATTCCCTTTATAGATCAAATGTTGGAAAGATTAGTGGGGCATGAGGATTACTATTTTTTAGATGGTTATTCAGGTTATAACCAAATCTTGATAGGCCCCGGGGATCAAGAGAAAACCACCTTCACATGTCCCTATGACACATTTACGTATCGTAGGATGCCCTTTGGTTTGTGCAACGCTCCTGCCACTTTCCAACGTTGCATGATGTCCATACTCTCCGACATGGTGGAGAATATAATTGAGGTATTTATGGACGATTTCCCTATTTTTTGTTCTTCTTTTGATGCGTATCTGTTCAATCTAGAGTAGGTTCTACAAAGGTGTGAAGAAGCCAATCTTGTGTTAAATAGGTAAAAGTGTCACTTTATGGTACAAGAAAGAACCGTTCTAGGCCATAAAATTTCCAACAATGGGATTGAGGTAGATCCATGAAAAATAGAGGTCATTAATAAGTTGACACCTCCCAATTCGGCTAGAGCAATAAGGAGTTTTCTTGGACATGCCATGTTCTAACGCAGATTCATTAAGGATTTTCCAAGATCTCTCGACCTTTATGTGCTTTATTGCAAAAGGAAGTTCTTTATGAATTTACTGATGAATGTCTTTGTGCTTTTAACAGGTTGAAGAAGGAACTCATCTCAGCCCCGATAATGGTCATACTGAATTGGAATCTACCTTTTGAGCTGATGTGTGATACTAGTGATTATGCAGTAGCGGTTGTATTAGGAAAAAAACAGGATAAGAAATTACATGTCGTTTATTACGCTAGCAAGGATTTGAATGATGCTCAAATTAACTATGCTACTATAGAGAAAGAATTGCTAGCAGTAGTTTTTGCATTCGATAAATTTAGGTTTGATCTTGTTGGGTCAAAAGTCACTATTTATACTGACCATTCTACTTAAAAATATTTGGTTACAAAAAAGATGCAGAAACAAGATTGGTCAGACAGATTTTACCCTTACAGGAATTTGACTTGGAAATTCAAGACAAGAAAGGGTCAAAAAATTTAGTAGCTGACCATCTTTCAAGACTGGAATAAGGAGACAAGTTGGGAGAGGAGCCGATCAATGATACCTTCCCTGATGAGAATTTGTGGTCTGTTAAGGACAACATTCCTTAGTTTGCTAATTATGTTAATTTTTTGGTGTCAGACATTGTTCCTGCTGATTATTCATATCATAGTAGAAAGAAATTCTTATCTAAGGTAAGAAACTACTTTTGGGAAGATCCGTTGCTCTTTAGGAGATGTGCCGACGGGGTGATCAGGAGATGTGTACCCGATTAAGAGATGAGATCAATTTTGCATCATTGTCATGCTTCTCTGTATAAAGGACACCATGGGGCCAACAAAATAGCAGCAAAGGTTTTACAATCCAGACTCTATTGGTCGACTCTCTTTAAGGATGCTAGGACTTTCATTATGACTTGTGACAAGTGTCAGAGAACTGGAAATATGGGTAGAAAGCACAAGATGCCTTAATCAGGGATTGTAGAAGTGGAACTATTTGATGTATGGTGCCTGGACTTCATGGGACCATTTCTAGTATCCTTTAGAAATGAATACATCCTTGTGGCAGTTGACTACATGTCTAAGTGGGTGGAAGCCACAATTCTGTCGAACAACACTGGAGCTAGTATAGTCAAATTTGTTAAGAAGCACATATTCTCAAGGTTTGGTATTCCAAGAGCTTTAATAAGTCACAATGGGGTACATTTTCAAAATCATTAGTTTAAATCTTTATTGTCAAAATATGGGTGTCATTTTAAGTTTGGACCACTTACCACCCTCAGACTAATGGGTAAGTTGAGGTATCTAATCAGAAAATCAAATAGATTTTGGAAAAGACGATTAATACCTTAAGAAAGGATTGGTCATTGAAGCTTGACGACACTCTATGGGCATATAGGACAGCATACAAAACTCCCTTAGGGATGTCTCCTTATAGCTTAGTCTTTGAGAAATCTTGCCATCTTCCACTTGAAATTGAACACAAGGCGTTATAGGCAATCTGGAAGTTGAATTTTGATCTCAAGGAAGTTGCACAAAGGAGACTAATGGAGTTGAATAAGCTAGATGAATTTCGCCTTCATGCTTTTGAGAATGCTTACATATACAAGGAGAGAACTAAGGCTTTTCATAACATGCATATCCCTTGGTGGGAATTTAAACCTGGTCAAAAAAATTTTTTATTTAACTCTCATTTGATATTATTTCCAAGGAAATTACAATCAAGATGGTCAGGACCTTTCATAGTAACAAAGGCATACCCACACGGAGCAGTGGAATTTAGGAGGGATGATCAAGAGCCCTTCGTGGTCAATGAGCAAAGACTTAAGCATTATTTGGAGGGAGAAATGGTGGGATGCATTTCCACCATCTTTTTCAAAGTTGATATCCAGATGGTCGAGTCCAGCTAAAGGCATTAAATTTAGCGCTTGTTGGGAGGCAACTCAATGTTTCTAGCTCTTGTGTTATTTTCTTGTTGAATTTTCACTCTTTGTCACATCTTCTTATTTTAGTTGTTGTATATGTATAGGGATAGTGTTTGTAAGGCATCATAATGACATCGTCTAATAGCATGAGGAATGGCGTGCTAACAACTCTTCAAACCTAGAGATGAGACTCATGTTAAGTGTGGAGGAGGTAAGTAGCAATGTCTCTTTGTTTTATTTTGATGTTCTTTCAATTTTAGCACTCATACATCATGCATGTGATTATAGGATATCAGTGAATGGCTAGAAAGAACAAAAGAAGAGTGGACAAGATGAGAAAAATTTTGCAAAAGCCAAGCACGTCCGTTTAACAGACATCAGGTGGAACATAGCATAATCTGACCTGTAAATGTCTGTTAAATGGATATAGATGTCCGCTTAGCAGACATACAATTTCAGCAAAGTCTATTTAACAGGCATGTGTTTCCTAGACACCTAAATTGACCCATAAAGGTCTGTTTAATGGACATTGTTTAAACTTTAGACAAAAAGAAACCTTTTTCTTCTTCTTTTCCCACACTTTCTTCTCCTTTTCTCTCTCACTATCTATCGCACTTCCTTCTCTTTCTCTCCCTCACCTTCATCCACGTCCAACCTCCAACCCAGCTAAACCCTATCCCTTAGACTCTCTCTCTCTTATACCTTAGCTGAAAAACTCAAAGGAGTCTTTGGAGATTAGGGGGAGCAATCCACGCCAATTCCACTTCAACACTATTGGGTAAATGTCTATACATCATCTTGTGGGTTGTCGATTCAAGGTGAATATTAGTGGATTTTCTGGACTTTGGGACACAATTGAGTGAATAATTCTTTTAGGGGTTAAGATTTAAGTTTCATTTCAAATTTCATTATTGATTTTGGATTACAAGCGATTGAATTGCAGTTTGGATTTTGAATGAGCTAAAGTGTGTTCTTGCCATTCTTGGGGTGGACTGAATTGAATGGTGGATTGAGAAATGAATTGAAGTGTTAATTGTGTTATTCAATTTGAAGGAGATTAAGAGTGAATTAAATTTTATGGTTGATTGAAATTAAAGTGTTGAGGGGAATTTAGAACGACTTGTATTTGTGCAGATTGATATTGACGGTTGGTTTCGATTGAAGCATTTGGTTTGTGATTGAAATAACTTTTTGAGTGTGGTTGGCTACATTTGAAATTGAATAATTTGATTATAAAGCTACAATGTCGAGATTTAAGCAATCCATGAGAAAGAACATCGGGAAATCCTCTCAATCTGTGAGAGGGAAAAACTTGGTTCAAGATGAACCTATCTCTAAACCACCATTGTTTATCAATGAGCAATGTGAAGAATGGTATAACAAGAAGAAGGATAATAAGTTTGTGATTGAGGTATCTGTTGCAGAAATCATTGATGAAAAGTGCCCTGTAAGGGCAAATTTGGACAAATTCCACTGGGGCAAATTGTTGACACTCAAGGTTGTCTATTAGCCAAACGCTATCAAGCAATTCTACGCCAACCTTAGTGCGCTAACGGGGAAACAACCTCCAATGCTCACTTCACGAGTCAATGGGGAAGAGGTGGTGATTACTGAGGAGCTAATTTGTAACCACTTAGAACTACCAATAGGAGGCAATATCCCATATTTTAACAAGAGGGCTCGATGTTCTTATGACAGCATATGGGATAAGCACGATACTATGGATCGACTCGGGATTCGATCTTAGTGGCGCCAAACCAACCAGTGGTACTTTATGCAGTGCAAATATCTAGATATAGCCCTGAGATTGGTCACCTTCTTATTGGCATATAATGTCATTCCAAAGGCTAGTGACTTCAGATACCTTCAAAATGAGGACTTACTCTTTTTAGATAAGATGTTCTTCTATAATAATTAGTTCTAGGGCATTGATGCGGCTAAACTGATGATGGCTTCAATATGGCAAGTGGTCCACCACAAGTATGAGATAAAAGTGTTCATCTTTCCCGTTCTATTAAGCTAATTATTTTATCATCTCAAGGTCATTAAATGAGATGAAGCAGTGGCTTCTACCACTGAGGGGTATGTCATAGGTGCTGGTAAGATACATGAATTTGAATTCAAATACAATGCCCCTCATGGATGAATCAATCCGCATCGAGCAAGACAGTATACAAATGGCCCTGCAGCTCAACAACCAAGAGCTCCTCCAACTTCAGGCGATACTCCAACTCTGGTTTAGATGCAAGGAGACATAAGAGGTCTTCAAGCAAAAAGGGTCAATCTCGTAGCTTCGCAAGAAATAATGGAGGCGATGTTGAAGGCTTTTATAGAGCAGCACCAACAACCACCACCATCACAATGAAGCATAGGGCCTTAAGATTTCATTGGTGTCCCCACTCACATGCATTTTACATTTCATCTAGACCTAGCTTTGATTTTCTATTGGTAAATTGTAGTACTAACTTCAGTTTTATTTTGTTTTATTTTCTTATTTTGTGTATTTCATAGGAGTTATGAACTTTCAAGATACGAAATTGGGCAATCTACTCTTTCAAGGGGTTCCTTTACCTTCCCTATACTTTCTGTTAATTACATTGCTTTTCCTTTATCTTTCCTAACATTGAGGACAATGTGAATTTTAAGTGTGGGGGAGGATAAAGTGGATGGTAGTGCATACCTTGTCTCGCATTAAATCATTCTCACATCAAATCAAAAAAAAAAGAAAAAAAAGGTTAATTTAACATCTTTCATGTCTAATTGTCATTATAGTTCAATTTAATGAGTTAATTGCATCATAGATGCGATTGATCGTGAATAAGATGCATAATATGATTAATTGGATTACATACCTTGTCACAATAGGATGATTTAATGTTAAACTGATTGAATGAGCATGCTATTGATTGAGAAAACATCACTAAGTGCGCTAATTTGAGCCTAAAGGATTGCACTCACTCAATCATACTTATGAGTGATATGATTTTCTCTTCTTTTTATGTTTACTTCTAGAACTTGCATTACATCTCTTTGAGGTTACGTAATCATGCTATGGTATGTCATGACAGTGATAAAAGGCACTAGGATTGAGCTTGAGTCAAATAGGTAACCCTTTGTGTACATCAATCCCCTAGTGAACCCTTTATGCCTAGTGATTGTATTTGGGCCAATTTCTTTGTAAACCTACTCCAAATAACCTTAAACCAAGAAAAACAAGTTTACCCTTATTCAATGGTTAGTAGAGCTATCAATGTTGTTGGAACCCGATCCGGAGACCGGAACCCAACTGCTTATAACTTAACACTCTTACTCTTGTTTAAATTCCACATCTATTGGACCCATTTCCAGAGCCCAATTTTCGGAGTCCTAAAGCCTTGTGCTTATTTCCTTACATGGTCCTTAGTTGTAACTCTACATTCGTGGCGAGCGCACGCTA
>JANTPM010000009.1:18391966-18421214 GCA_025434745.1 Erythroxylum divaricatum
GAGCGCGACTTCACGACTCCAAGACAGAGGAGAAGAGGAGGAGGAGGAGGAGAAGGACGAGGCGGCGATGGTGTCGATGACAAGCGGCGAGGCAGGTCGGATGCGCGACACGCAGGAGTTGGGACGACGGAAGAGAGAGAAGAAGATGAAGAGAGAGGGAGAGTCGGGGCCTCGGGGGAAGGGGGTAGATAAAATTAGGGTTAAATTTTCTTTATTTGCAAAATGGTCCCTGGAAGTTTTTTTTAGGGAATGGTCCCAAAAAAATCCGGTATTGGTGGCATCAACCGGAATTCATCCCCGGTATCTTTTATGTTCGTTCTGGTACCATTTTTTGACCGGTACGGAACGTTCCGGCTGGTGTCGACTGGAACAGTACGAAATCCACAACGCTGGTAGTGGCCACTGGTTTTTTGTAAAAAAATATTAAACCCTCTGCAAAAAAAAAAATTAACCCTCTTCTCCCTCCCCCCTCCTCCCAATGTTACCTACCCCTGTTACATCTTCTTCTTTTTTTCACAAACTCAGACTCACACTCTCACTCTCTTTTATTCAAAAAATTCACACTCTCTTCCTCACCCCCTCCCTCCCACACCACACCCCACTTTCTGTTTCTTCTTCCTCTCATTAGTTTCTCTCTCACACTCTCACTCTCTCTATTCTTCACCGTTGCCATGACTTTCTTTCTGACCGGCCGGCGCCCACCATCGCACCCCCAGCAGCCACCCAGCACCACCCACCAACCCACCACCGCCCTCCCAAAGCCATTTCTGAAAACTAAAATAGATTTTTTATTTTTTGGATGTATTTTTTGCTCTACAATTTGAAAAACAAATTTATTGTATTTGATTATTTCTGTATGTTTTGTGATAGAAATTGTTGAAAATTATTAGAAATGAAAATTGTTTGTAATTGTTAGAAATGAATTTATAATGGTTGAAATTGTTGGTCGTTAGAAATGGAATTGTTAGTTGTTGGAAAAAAATTGTTGGAAATTTAGAAATAGGAATTGTATATATATGTTTTGTGATGTCTGAAATTTTGAATTAAAATTGTTCAAAATTGATGAAAATTATTGGAAATGAAAAATGTTGGAAATGGAAATTGTTTATATATGTTTTGTAATGGTTGAATTGAAATTGTTGAAAAATGTTATAAATGAAATTGTTGGAAATTGTTGAAATTAAGAAATGAAAATTGTTAGAAATAGTTGAAATTTGAAATTGTTTATGTATATTAATTTCATTATTTTGTGAATTATGAATTTGTGATGATTGAAATTGTTGGAAATTTGAAAATGGAAATTGTTTATGTATTTTTTGTCCTGCTTGAAATTTTAAATTGAAATTGTTCAAAATTGTTGGAAATGAAATTGTTGAAAATTATTGGGAGTAGAAAATGTTAGAAATGGAAATTGTTTATGTATGTTTGTAATGATCGAATTGACATTGTTGGAAAATATTATAAATGAAATTATTGGAAATTGTTGAAATTAAGAAATAAAAATTGTTAGAAATTGTTGAAAATTGAAATTGTTTATGTATATTTCATTATTTTGCGATTTGTGAATTTGTAATAGTTGAAATTGTTGGTTATTGGAAATGAAATTGTTGGTTGTTAGAAATGAAATTGTTGAAATTTTAGAAGTGGAAATTGTTTATGTATGTTTTATGATGTTTGAAACTTTGAATTGAAATTGTTCAAAATTGATGGAAATGGAATTATTGAAAATTATCGAGAATGGAAAATATTGAAAATAAAAATTATTTATGTAAATTTTGTAATGGTTGAATAGAAATTGTTGAAAAATGTTAGAAATTGTTTATGTATGTTTTATGATTGTTGGAAATGAAAATATTTATGTATGTTTTGTGATTGATGAAAATAGAAATTGTTTGTGTATGTTTTATATAATTATGTTTGTTGAATAATTGAATTGTTAGTTTTTGGCTTTTGGTGAATTGTGTTCGATGAAATTGAATTGTGTACGATGTATGAGTTATATTATCTAAGATGGGCATACGTATTTATGCAACGAAATTCTGTGTTCTTTATTTTGATATATGCATTCATTTATTTTTACAGATAAATGGAAGGAACTTCAAGTACTCTTGATCAAACCACTTCAGAAAGATACAATAATCTAGCTTGAGCTCCTGTTGTATTGGTGTCCAGTATGAGGAACCATATTATATGCTTATTTGTAACAAGTATTTGCAAGGTGGAAGAATAACTAGATTAAAGAAGCATTTAACTAAGGCTAAAGGAGATGTGGGACTATGCAAAAAAGTAAATCATGATGTAAAGTGGCAAATGAAAACTTTACTTGAAGAATATCAGCATGAGAAATGTTGATTGCAAAAATGATGAAGGTAGTAGTAGTGGTAGTGTTCCATCCTAGGCCCAGCAAGAAGATAATGTTACACTTGCACCTAATGCTAGGAAAAGAAGAAGACATGTGACTAGTTTTTTTGCACCATGAACAACGCCTGAAGCCTAACCTTTAATTTGTAGTGCGATGTAATTAAAAGAAGCGGCTCATAATGTCAACGTGGCAGTAGCTAGATAGTGGTGTGATACAGATTCATCATTCAATGCTTCACAGTCTTACTATTATCAACCTATAATGGATGTAATAGCCTCTTACAGTCCGAAATATAAAGCTCCTTTGATTGATGACTTAAGAGGTAAACTTTTAAGTTGTTGTTTCTGAAATTAAAACCTATTTGGCAGAAAAAAGAGTGAATTAGGCTACTTATGAACGTTCAATCATGTGTGATAGTTAGACAAATAGGAAACAAAAGCTTATTATTAATTTTTTGGTTTATTCTAAAAATAACTCTATATTTTTGAAATCTATTGATGCATCTGGCGTTATTAGGAATACTGAGACTTTATTTGCAATATTTGATGAAGTTGTGAATGAAATAGGACCAGAAAATATTGTTCAATTTATTACTGACAATGATTCCGCTTATAAAGTAGTAGGAAAGAGGTTACAGAATATTTATAATTCTTTTTTTGGATTCCTTGTGTTTCACATTGCATTGACCTAATGCTGGAGAATATATTTAATCTTAAGTATTTTCCTATTATTGATGAGACTATGCAGAAAGTAAAAAAGGTGACCAAGTTTTATCTATAATCGTGCATGGGTTTTGAATTTGATAAGAAAGAAATTTACCAATGGTAGGAATTTGTGTCGTTCTAGTGTGACAAGATTTGTAACAAATTTCTTATCACTTTAGTCTTTTGTTTTGATGAAGAAAGAGTTAAGACAAATGTTTATAAATGATAAGTAGATTACATCTCAGCATGCTAGGTCTAATGCTAGATTGAAGTTTTTAGCATTATGTTAGAAGATAGAAAATTTTGGTCTTAATGTCAATTTGTTATTCGAGTTTGTGCGTCTTTGGTGAGAGTGCTTCAATTGGCTGACAATTAAAAAAAAGCCAATAATGAATTTTTTTTATGTCATGAAAAGAGCAAAAGAAACAATCAAGGCCAATCTGAAACATAAGTCTTCTTTGTACATACCGTATCTTTCAATCATCAATGAGATATGGAAAAGACAACTTTCTTCTCCTTTGTTTGCAACTGGAGCATTTTTTAATCCTAATGTATATTTCAGACCGAATTTTATAAAGAAAGTTGAAGTCAATAGAGGAATGTTATCTACTATTACAACAATTATTGGCCAAGAAATGGTGCAAGATCTTTTAAGTTCACAAATAGAGATTTATAAGCTATCTTCTGGGGATTTTGGATTGTCAATTGCTATTCGACATAGAACAAAATTTTCTCCAATTTTTAGTTATTTCTTTTTTCTTATTTGTTGGAAATTAATTATTAATTTATTTTGTTTGTAACACTACTTTTGTTATCTTACAAGTTACAGTTTCCTGGTGAGATCAATTCGGAAGTGGCATTCCAGAATTACAAAGATTTGCAAATCGGATTTTAAGTTAATGTGTAAGTGCAAAGGGCTGTGAATAGAACTGGAGTACATTTGAATTCATTCGTTCCAAGAAAATGAATATATTAGAGCACAAGAGATTGAATAACTTGGTATTTGTTCGTTACAATTTAAAGCTTCGGAAAAGATATGTTATTATCATTATTAATTTCAATATAATTTTTTAATAATTAAATTTTATTGTTTACTAAGAATCGTAATAACACAAGTAGTTCAACAGATCCAATATGTATTGATAATATCGATCTTCTTGCTAATTGGGTTTCTAAGGAACCGAATTCGATAGATGTGAATGACTTGGAAGATAATCTTAGTTGGGAAAGCATTGACATGTCATTTGATGCATTAAATTTGAATGATAATGATGACGAGACCTCTCTTAATGATGAAGATTTTGTACCAAATGATTACTGGGGGGTTAGTGTTATTATAATAGATATTCTATTCTAGACGACTGAATGAAGTTCTAGGTTTTTATTTTTCTTTTTCTTTTAATTATATATATATATATATATATATTATGTAATTGCAAATATTTTTGTTACAAGTTTCATTTTTACTTTGTTGATTTTTCATCACGAACTTTTATGGTAAATTGTAACAGTTTGAAAGTTAAGGTTGTTTATTATTATTTTTATTGGATGTTTTGAACTTTTGATATAATTATTATTTATTATATGATGGAATTGTAATATTTTGTATTATTCTAAATTTTATATTTATATGATGATCATTATCTTTTTTCACCTTAATTGTAGTTATTATTTATATGTGAAATATTTGAAAATTATTGTTATTTATATGTGAAATATTTGAAAATTATTGTTATTTCATATTAATTGTGGTTATTATTTATTATTATGATCTTTTAACATAGGGTAGATGTAAACTTATAAAGTATACAGTACAACTGTACAATATAACAATGGACTATTTTGTAATTTTTAAAAAAATTCATGAACTATTTCATAAATTTAAAAAATTATCTGAAACGGTATTTAATATTGACCAGTATTAGTATAGTACCAAACTAAAACTCAATCTAATGCCAAGTTTGGTACAATATTTGCCACGTTGGTTTGAACTTTGAAGACCTCTCTTTTTAAAATTGTATATAATTTTACAAATTTATGGGACATATATCCGCAATTTGCACGAGAAGATGCATCGGAAATCGATGTCGGATTGTTAGCAAGTAGAACTTGTGAATGGCATAATTCATAAAAGATGTACGAATTAAAATATTTATTATTTATAATTTCAACTAATTTGACCTTTATTTTTGCAACTTTAATTAGGTAAATTATAATAAAATTTTTAAATTTAATTTAATTTATAATATCAATAAGAACTATAAGAAATATTAATAAATTATTTGATTCTAAATAATAATTTTTGGTTAATCCTGTAATTATAGTGTTCCACATTAATAGAATTATATAACACGATAACACATAATTATCATGTCAGACCCTAATCATATGAGTTATGGCATTCACGTTAGGGTAACTTATAGTAAAAATGTCCAACCTTATATGTCCTATTTGACATGTCAGTTACATGCCATATGATGTGCTAGGTTAACATCAATAATTATAGAGTTATTTTTGTTATAAAATAAAAGTTATTACTATTTTTATTAACTTTTACTGATGTATAAAAATAAGTAAAGTTTAAAAAGTTTATTGAAGTTTTCCCATTCAACACATATACTAAATTTAACATTGATATAAAGAGTGAAAAGTATTAATACGAATTCAACAAAATAGGGTTTAAGCTTCAATGTTTTAAATGGAGTTGGTTATATTTCTAGTCAGGTTTATGTACAACTACTATCCTCAAGTAAAGGTGGTTCACATTGCTCTATAGTCACTGCAACAAAAATAAAAGATTTCTTCTTTACAGCATCTCTTTTAATTTTATTAGGTAAAAACGCTAAGATAACTTAAACAAACACTTTGAAATTGATGAAAAAAATCTAGGGTTAAGTACTCAATTTTATAATTATAGTTCAAATTTTAAAAAGCAGTGATTAAATACTCGAATTTCAATTTATTGTAAAACTAGCCTGATATTAGTATTTCTATTAATAAAACTAACGTGGCAAGTTATGTCGAACATATTTTCAAATACGAAAAAAAACATGTGGAATGGGAAGCAAATGTTATAATTTATTTAAATAATTAATTAATATTACATAAAACAAAAAAATTTATAAACAATCACTACGAGAAAATGTCATTTAGTAATAGATATTACCGATAGGAAATGTTTGAATTCCGTCGATAATATAAATTAGTGACGGATTCAACTGAAGGATAAAGGCATCGTTAAAACGATCGTAGGTAAATTTACCAACGGATATTTTATGTAACCCTCGGTGGATATATGTCGATAAATTTACCTACGGCTTTTTCCTTTTCATCAGAATATCTACCGACGATATTGGTTATTCTGTCGATAAAATTTCCAATGGTTATGTTGACCGTCAGTGAGTATATCGATGGTTTAGCAAATTATGACGGTAAAGTTGGCGTGACTATCAATATTACGGACGGTTACCCTTTGTTCTGTTGGTAAATATCTTGCATTTTACCGACGATTTGTGGTATTCCGTCGGTAAATATAATGAATTTTACCAATGTACTTATATTTTTCGTTGGTAAATAATTTAAAAAAAATTTCGACATTAAATTTTATTTCATGATCTTATGATTAATACATAATTTCATCGATAATTTGCAATGGTTTCTTTTTCTTTCGATAATTTACAACAGTTTTTTTCTTTCAGTAATTTTCTATTGCTATTTCTCGCTTGAAAGAATACTCCCACAATTGAAAATAAAAGAAAACAAGTAATTATAAAACATAGGACAGACGTTAGATATTTTCCCCGTTATATGTGTCAGTGTCATGGATGATTGTTTAGGGTAATTTAAATTGACAAAAATTGCTCTAGCGATTCTGTGTTATACGAAAGTAGCTAATTAAATTCTGAGATATAAAATGTTACTCTATTAATCTTATGTTTTTAATTTTGCTGCAAAAAAAACCCTTAATCGTGTGTTGTTCTTCCACGCTTAAGGGACTGTGAGTTAATAAAATTTCAACTCAGGATTTTTTGTGCTAATTTTTATATGTCAAGATTTTTTTGGCAACTTTTAAATAACACAGGATTATTAAGGCAATAAATTCTAATTTAAATTACTACAGAATATGCGAAAAAGATCGAACTTCATGTTTGGTAAATTTATTAGTTATTGTACGAAAGGAAATCGTGTTCTATGGTAGCCCCTAAACGTAGAAAATAACAAATTATATTGTTTATTACGACAACAAATGCAAAATTGCAATAGCAGAATGCAAATAACATTAACAGGAAATAAGAGTAAACTAACTCCAAAAATTAAAGAACGATACAGAAAAGAGATTAGCGAGTCCACGTAACAGAATGTGGTCATTAGACTGCATTAGTAGATCAACTTTTAGTAATTATTTGCAATTGCGGCCTTAAATGTGTATATCAATGGTCCAACCCTGTACAACTTGATCTTCTTGTCATGCAGAATGCGGAAAGAAGAAAAGAGAGCACCAGTGATCCCCTTATTCACATCAGTTGGGACATTGCAGGTATCCAATGGACTGCTTTCAAGGTAGGTTTTACATTCTGTAATCTTCAAGTTATCCAAAATCCCAAAATCAGGCAATATTTTGAAGAAGTAACCATTTGTATCAGTTGCATCAGCTAGGCAGGAGAAGGGTTTTACGTCGTATCCGTTCTGATGTACTGCTGAACAGATTATCCTGGTAACAGCTCCTGCATTTTACAGAACAAGGTTTGGCAAGAGTTCGAATAACATCAAACAATTTAGAGAAACGATCTTAGGAAAGGATGATTACCTTTAATGGGGACGTACGAAGAGCCAGATTTACAAAGAACAAGACCTTCTATGCCAATGGGAAGTGGCTTTTCTGTTGGTGTAATGTATTCATTGTCAGCCTTGTCATTGCTTGGTTTTGGAACTGTCAAACTCGATTCCTGAAGACTTTGTTTTGGGCCATATTGGTTGTCTGGTTTGACAACAACTGGGGTTGGTTTTGGGCTGTATTCTTGGTCGAGCTTGCTACTGTCTGGTTGTGATTTTGAGCTGAGTACTGGTGTGACAACACTGGAGTCTGGTTTGACAATATATGAATCTGGTTTGACAACATCTGAGTCTGGTTTGACAACTTCTGAGTCTGGTTTCGAACTGTAAATTTGGTTGTAATTGAGAGGGGTAGGTGTCACGCTGTGAACCTTATCAGGCTTCACTATGTCTGATTCTTGTGCTGGTAATAATTTTGGTGCAGAACCCGAATCAGGCTTAACAAGATCAAATGATTGATTTTGACCAAACCCGTTGTCTGAATTGACAATGTCTGGCTTTGACCCATAGCTATAATCATCAGCAGAGGCAATGACTAGGAATGGCAAAAGGAGGATTGATGCTGAAAGAAAGAAACGAGTTAGAGCCATTTGTTTGTGTGTGATTGTGTTGCAAACACAAGGAAAGTGGATATTCCCCTGCAGGATTGAGTTGAAATGGGGGGCAAACGTTGCCTTATATAGAAAGGATTGCTGATAACTAATTGTCTACGTGATCAAGACTCCTCAACAAAATAAATAATTTAGCAGCAATGAAAAAAAAAATCCATTGCCGAGGCACACAATATGCTTAGTTGGCACACATGCTTACCAAAAATTGGGACAATAAAGATTAAATATGCAAGTCTTGTACGCTCTTAATGAGATAGATATAATGGTGTTTATCAAGAATTTTTTTTAACCTGAGAAATCCTCAACTTCTACTCTTAGATGCGTACTGGGTAAGCTTCTAAATTGACATAATAGTCTGCAAATCACATTAATTGAGTACTCCCCACTAAGCAAGCCTTGTATAACAAACTTGATCGATAGAACGTAAATAGGAGAAATCGAAAATAGGATTTTTTAACCCCAAGCCTCTTCACTTCATTAACTCAACTACCCCTAAGGGACGGTAGTGATACATTAGATTAACTTAGGGTAAGAGTGAAAATTCTTACCATATAATTTAATTTATTAATTGTAAATTAACTTAATGTTCATAATTAATCAAATTAAGAGAATAATTATTAAATTTAAATCTAATTTGATTTAAACTCTTGAATCTAAATTTAAACTAAATTTGATTAAATTGAATTTAATTTCACTCTCATTCAAGCTATTTTACCATTTTTACAACACAAGTTGGTGATCTAATGATAGCATGGCAATGAAAATATGAAATAGCTACCTAAACGATGGAATCTATAATAGTACAATAATTCAATGCTCAACAGATACACAAGACAAGGATTCTGCCAATCACGTAGCCAAGGTAATGGCATGCATGACGCAACCAATTTCAGCCGATTCCTAATCTGTCGTGCGACCAAATAAATTCCTACTTCATAATATTTTACTCAGTTAGGGTTAGGAACTACACGTTATGAATTCATTTTATAAAAGGATATGATAATAATTTCTATATAGTAAGATAGCTTCAATCCTCAGCCTCGGTATCTTTCTTCATTTAGCATACCTTACCTATCAATGGCTTCCTTTCTGATAAGGCCTTTTGGAGAGCCACACCCCAAAAGCTAGCTTGTGAGGGTGGAGAGCCCAAAGTCCTTATAAATCCTATATCAACTTTTGTATTTAATCGATATGGGATTCAAGTCTCATACCTTGCAATTAGATCAAACCGTAACACTTTCGTGTTAATATCTCTCTTCTTCTGTTTCTTTCGTGGGTTTTTATTGCTTCTGTCGCTGATGTTGGTTATGGCTCCAAGTCCACATTTGAAAAACCAGAACTAAACAAGGGCAAGTTTCTGACATCTCTGATAGGTATTCAAGGGCTTGTTTACTGCAAAACAGGCACTAAACACTTCCCTCTTGAAGGTAATTCCTTTCACAATTTCAAGAGTTCAAAATTGTTTGTTAGGTGGATAAAAACAGGATCAAGTTCATAGTTTCTTTGGTAATCTCGAGGTCTAAAACTAACAGGAATTATCTTATGTGCATGAGAACAGGAGCTGTGGCGAGAATAAAATGCACTTGTGTTGACGAATACGAATACGAAACAGCACCTTTCTCCTTTCTCAGTGGTGCGACCGATCCTGAGGGCTACTTCTTCGCAACATTATCTCCATACGAGGTGGAAGAGAACTGTAAGATCAAAGAGTGCAGGGCTTTTCTCGAACTATCTCCTCTGGGGACTTGTGAAGTTCCAACTGATGTTAACAAAGGGATTAGCGGTGCTCTTCTTTCTTCTTATCGATTCCTTGATGAGAAGAAGATGAAGTTATTCACAGTTGGTCCTTTCTTCTACACCTCGGGGCCTAAGTCAACCTCTAATGGTTATTGAGGATATAATTTTTGCATTATTTGACTCTTATCTAGTTGAGAGTTGATAAGGGGACCTTTTTTATTCTTTGGAATTGATTGTCAGTACCGTTAATTCAAGTATACATGCTTATTATATACATCGGAAATTGGGATTTAAGTTAATTATACATAATGTTACAAAATCTAAAAAGATACTATAAAACCTATGTTGTCTAACTAGTCAATCAAGAAGCATGCTTTAATCTCCATATTTTATGGGGAAAAGATGCTTAATTTTTTGTAAATTTTTCAAATTTTCTTTAAATGATTTTAACAATTTGGTGTTAGATTAGATTGTTAAGTTTTACAAAACTGTATTAGAAAAGGACAAAGAAAAGTGTTTCATTGATTAAAAGGTGTAAAAAGTGTTCAAGACTACACACTGAGTAATAACTTGAAAGAGAAAATTCAAAAGATTATGTTATCTTGCAAAAGTCTAAGATCAGATGAGTTTAACAATAAATTATTTAAACATGCTTAATCTGTTGTGGATAAGAAGATTTATGAGGTTGTGTTAAACTTCTTCTTGGCTAGTAAAATGCTTAGACATGTATAATTGTAAATGAACTTGTTACTGAAAATTGAAGTTCTTTTAAAATCCAGTGCTTCCAAACCTACAGCACCTTGTAACACAATCTATAACTACATTTCAAAAATATTATGTGAGCAACTTAAGATAGAACTACCAGTACTTATAAATGAAAATCAAAGTACATTTATTGATGGCAGGTTTATCGTGCATAATAGCTTGATAAGTCAGGATCTTAGTTAATTGTATAAAAGGAAAAGCATATCAGTTTAATGCACCATGAAAGTGGCTTTGAAAAAAAACCTGTAACACACTTGAGTGCGAGTCTATTAGAGAATGTTTGCATGTTTTGAAGTTCTCAATCACCTTTCCTGAATAGCCAATAACTTGTATTACCTCGGTATCTTTTTCTGTCTCATTAAATGAAGGTCTTCAAGATTTGTTTAAGGAATGAAAAGGTATGAGACAAGAGGACTCCCTTTATCACCCCTCCTTTTTTTCATTACTATGGATTATTTGATAAAACAATTAAGGAAAGCCTCTAAAAATGTTAGTTTTAGCTTCCATCCTCCATACCAAAACATATGATTGAATAGTCTTTTCTTTGCATATGACTTTTTATTATTTTGTAAAGCTAATATATCTTCTATATAAATTATTATGGATACTTTTAATCAATTTTCAGGAGGATTCAGTTTAGTCTTTGCATGATATCATTAGCTTTACTTTGAGTTCCTTATATGACATTTGAGTACTCCTTTATCTCCTAATAGATGGACTAAGGTTGATTGTTAGAGTTTTGTAGATAATTTTGTTTTAAGAATGAAATGTGAGGACCTTATATAAAGCATCTTTCCTTGGCATATAGATTCCAACTCATTAACTTAGTCTTATTTTTTATGCAAACTTATTAATCATTTATTTTCACTCTTCCTCAAGATATTGTGAAGTAAATAAAGAATTCCTTTAGAGGAAAACTTCTATTAAGTGTGTTTTGAAATTGTCAAAGTTGAAAATAATTTTATTTCAAAGATAGTAGGCACCTCTCCCCTCTTTTTTAATGTTTGGTAACCTAACAAATCTTTGAATGTTTGTCAAATATTTGTTTTTTGACAAACGTTATATTCTTTTGCCTATAAAAGGAAAGCCACATTCATGAAAAAAAAGGAACATAAAGAGAGTGAATAACAAGGTACAAAGAGAGTTTAGGTATTTTGAGTGAAATGCAAGAGTATTATATGTAAGTTTTTGGTGTAATTGAGATAAAGGGTTAAGAGAAAAATTATTGAGTGTTTTGTAATTTTTCTCATTTTTTCCTTATTAAAAATTTCTCTAATTATCTTTGCTCATGGATGTAGCCCATCTCAAAGGGGTGAACTACGTAAATTTCTTATATCTTATTTTTTTTCACATTTTTCTCTACTTGTTGCTCCATTTCTCCGTTCAACTTTCTCAAACAAAATTCTTCAATCTTATACTGCACACAACAATTTGGCATTAGAGCTTGGTAAGAAAATTAAGACAAATTTTTTGGCGCAATTTGTTCGATCTCCGAGTAATGACAGTGAAAGTTAATGAATGGTAAAACAATAATCAAAAAATGTGACAATTGTTCATGCATTTATTTTGAATTAAACACCGTAGTTGAGCTATAGCAACTGGTACTATTCACATGCATAATAATATTTTCGTATATAGTTTTGTTTGAAGTTAGCAACAACAAGATTTGATTTTGAGAGGTTTGACCACACCACTAACTTCGCTTTGTGGAAAGTCAAGATGCATGTAGTCTTGACACAAAAGGGTGTGTAGAAGACCTTGTTAGGAAAGGATGTCATACCAAGCGAATTAACTGACGCCCAAAAGCTAGGCATGGACGAAAAAGCCATGGTTTCCATTCACTTGAGCCTTTCAAATGAAGTCTTACGTGAAGTTATTCACAAGAAGATAACTGCTTCATTACAACGTAAGTTGGAATCTCTATATATGACAAAGAGTCTCACTGGCAAGTTGGTTGCAAAACACCGTTTATACATGCTCCGTATGGAAAAAGGTGGTTCAATCAAATAACATGTTGATGGTTTTAGTTCAATTATAATGGATCTTAAGAATATGGACATCAAGTATGATCAAAAAGACCAAGCTCTTATGTTGTTGCACTCCTTACCTCCATCTTACAAGCATTTTCAAGAGACTATTATTTATTATCGAGAGTCTCTCAAATTAGACGAGGTCAAATATGCCTTACTTTCAAAATATATTATTAATAAGGAGTTCGTCTCAAACCAGAGTAGTCCTACAAAAAGACTGATTGTCATAGGAAGACCAATAGACAAAATTCCAGTAATAGTAACACGCACAAGTCAAGATGAAAATCCAAAGTCAGAAATGGATTTTTGTAAATATTACAAAAAGAAAGGGCATGTTGCAGCTGACTATTACAAGCTAGAGCTAGAGAATAAAGAAAAGCAAGTCGAAGCAAGTGTTGGACAAAAGGAGGAACAAGCAAATGTTCTTTTGGTGAGTGAAGAAGGATATGGACCACGAAATGAATGGATCCTTGACATGACCTGCTCATTTTACAACTATCCCAACAAAGACTGGTTCTCCACCTATGATCCAGTTAATGATGGAGTTATATTAATAGGCAACAATTAAGCTTGTAAAATGGTTGGTGTAGGCACTATCAAATTAAAAATATTTGATAGTGTATTAAGAACGTTGATAGATGTTCTTCATGTCCAAGACTTAAAGAGAAATCTCATCTCTTTAAGTATCTTATATTCAAAAGGCTACCATTACACTGGTAGAGGTGGAGTTCTCAAAGAAGAGGTGCCTAGTTGTGATGAAGGCTTTTCAAGTTGGTAAACTATACATGTTGAAAGGAAAGTCTGTTATCAGAGTAGCTGATATGACCACGTCAGCTTTGTCAGAATCAAATGTCACCAGATTATAGCATATAACACTAGAACATATGAGTGAAAGAGGTCTAAAACTACTAAGCAAAAGAGATGTTCCTTGTAACCAAAAAGTATCAAAACTAAATTTTTGTGAACATTGTGTATTGGACAAGTAGAAAAGAGTCAGTTTTTCTACTATTTTTCACAATACAAAAGGTAAGCATTCTAGACTACATTCACTCAAAATTTTGGGGGCCTCCATGTGTCTTTTTAAAAGGTGGTGCTCGGTACATGCTTATCTTTATTGATGATTACTACAGGAAAGTATGGGCATATTTTTTGAAACATAAGAATGACGTGTTTATCTTTTTCAAAAAATGAAAGGCATTGATTAAAAAATAGACGAGCAGAGAAATAAAGTGGCTTAGGACAGATAATGACTTCGAGTTTTATGACGGTGAATTTAATGATTATTGCAAGAATGAAGGAATAGTATGTCATTTAATAGTCAGAGGTATGTCACAACAAAATGGTGCTATAGAAAGAATGAACAGAACAATTTTAGATAAAGTTTGTTGTATTTCGTCCAACCCTAGCTTATTAAAAGATTTCTGGGCTAAAGTAGCATCAACAGCATGATACTTGATAAATCGCTCTCCATCGATAGCCATTAAATGTACGACTCTAGAAGAGGTATAGTCTAGCAAACTTATTGATTATTCAAATTTAAAAAATTTTGGGTGTTCAGCATATGTACATGTTAATGATGGAAAGTTAGAATCCACATCCAAAAAGTGTCTATTTGTTGGATATCCTGATGGCGCCAATGGATATAAATTATGGTGTCTTAATCCTAAGGTGAGTAAACTAATCATTAGTAAGGATGTTATTTTTTATGAATTAGCTATGCTTTACCAAAGGGATGAGACTCCTATTTCTTCTTATACAGGTGTGAAGAGTATGCCCAAGCAAGTGGAGTTTGAGGTGGAGAATTGTTCTCCTTAAAACATCTCTTCGAAGGAGATCCACGATCCCACAATTACAGAAAAGGAAGCCACAATGGAGGAAGAGGAAGAAACTTCATCAGAAGAAAAGGAGCAATATTCCATTGCACAAAATAGACCCAGGGGAGAAATAAAACCACCAAGGAAATATGTTGATGTAGATTTGGCAGCATATGAATTTGCAACAACACAAGAAATAAAAGGTATTGGTGAGCCTTCCACTTTAGAAGCTGTTTCTTGTGATAATTCTACCAAATTAGTGGTTGTTATACAACAAGAGGTTGGGTCTCTCCATAAAAACAAAATATGGGAGTTAGTCAAACCGCCAAAGAACAAGAAAATTATTGGATAGAAATGGATCTTTAAGAGAAAGGAAGGAACTTCTGGCATTGAAAATGTCAAATACAAGGCATGATTGGTTGCAAAAATCTACAATCAAGTTTAAGGAATTGACTTTAATGATGTTTTGTCACTTGTTTTTAAACATAGCTCTATTTGTGTCTTACTTGCATTAGTAGCTATGCATGATTTGAAATTAGAGCAGTTGGATGTTAAAACTGCATTTTTGCATGGTGAATTAAAAGAAAAATATATGTGCAACAACTTAAAGGTTTTGAAATTGAAGGGAAGAAAGACCATGTTTATTTGTTGAAGAAGTCATTATATGGTTTAAAACAATCTCCTAAGTAGTAGTATAAGTGGTTTGAGTCATTTATGGTAAATCATGGCTATTTTAGAAATCAATATGATAGTTGTATTTATTTCAAAAAACTTGGTGATGGCACACACATTTACCTATTGCTTTATGTTATTGATATGCTTATTACTGTTAAGAACATTTTTAAGAATAGCATGTTGAAATTCGAACTTAATAGTGAATTTGAGATGAAAGACCCAGGAGCAGTTAAGAAATCTCTAGGGATGGAAATTCAAAGAAATAGACTTACAGGTAAACTTTACCTTATTCAAAAGAGTTTTATTAAGAAGGTTTTATAACTTTTTGGTATGAAAAATGCTAAACCTATAAGTACTCCTCTTATTGCTCATTTTAGGCTTTTAGTTGCTTCATTGCCACAAACTGATGCAGAAATTAAGTCCATAATATAAGTTTCTTACTTTAATGTAGTTGGTAGTATGATGTATGCAATAGTTTGCACACGTCCTGACATTTCACATGTTGTTAGTGTAGTAAGTAGATACATGGCTAATTTAGGAAAAGAACATTGGCATGCAGTCAAATGGATTTTGAGATATTTACATGATATTAATAACTCGTGTTTGGAGTTTGGCAGAAGTAAGAATGGTGTAGTTAGTTTTGTTGACTAAGATTATGCAAGTGATTTGGATAAAAGGAAATCAATCACTAGCTATGTATTCACACTTGAAAGTAGTGTCATCAGTGGGAAGGCTACCTTAAGTCTATAGTTATATTGTCCACTACAAAAGCAAAATACATGGCTGTTACGGAGGCAATTAAAGAAGCTATTTGGTTATGAGACTTATTTAGTGAATTAAATCCATATCAAAATGTGATTATTGTTTATTATGACAGCCAAAGATTTATCTATCTAAACAAAAATCAAATGTTTCATGAAAGAACAAAATATATTGATGTCAAGTACCACTTCATCCAAGATATAATTTCGTAAGGAAATATTACTGTGAAGATATTGGTACTGTAGATAATTTTTTGTATCTTATTCTTTCTACATTTTTCTCTACTTGTTGCTCCATTACTCCATTCAACTTTCGCAAACAAAATTCTATAATCTTATACTCCACACAATAACTTCTAGTGCTAAGACCTTAAATCTGGTGAGCTGGTAGCATGTATCCTTTAGTAAATTTCAAGGTGGAGTTAGATTTAAAATCTTTAAATTTTAAAACTAGACAACAATTATCAAGAGTTGTTTTCCAGTGTTGTTTCAGAAGGGAAGATATACTTATGATGAGAAATATACTATATCCATTGGTTACAGTTAACTAATAGGTGAAGTTGAAAGGTTTGTTTGGAAAAGGTTAAGCATACTCCAGTGTTGTTTTAAAAGGGAAGATATACTTATGATGGGAAATATACCATATCCATTGGTTATAGTTAACTAATATGTGAAGTTGAAAGGTTTGTTTGGAAAAGATTAAACATACTAAAACATTCTTTTGTGTTTGATGACTTTTATATGATGGTTATTTACTAAAAATATACTTGTGTAGTTTAATACTTGTGTGGATGCAATCATGAATATGATTTTCATTTATTCTTTAAGTGTAATTGGTCCAAATGTCTTTAAAACTTATGATAATTTGGATTAATTGTATTGGATTCCCACAAGAAGCATAGATCCAAGTTCTCTTCTTATATTACTGAACATTTAGTAGAATTAAAAAGCAAGTTTTATGTGCTTATTTTATTGCTCTCATTTATAATATATGGCTTGAAAAGATTGCTAGAATTTTTAAGAGAGTGTTTCAGCAATCAGATTGCATGAAATTTTAAAGCTAAATTGTAGATAAGAATTAAGGAACATTTGCTCAATTAGATTTATGAACAATTGCAATTTAATTTAGGAATTGTTTGATAAATTTCTTTATTTTTTCTCAAACTACTTATAATTAGTTTCCTTTATTATTTTACAGTAAAAAAATTTAATGATCTATTATAAAACCATTCTTGAAAGGTAGACAAAGTTTTTCATTCTATTATTTGAATAATTAAATGAGATGACGTTTTTATTTGTTTGATAATGAATATACTTGTTTAAAAAATTAATTTGACAGTGATATATAATTAAGTATTGTTAGATATATGTTCTAACCTAATTATATATACCTTAATTTAACTTCAACTCATTAGTTCCTTATAATCAAGAAATTGCTTAAAATAAGTAATTTGAAGGAAAGATTTTTTATTATAAGAGATAAATGAGTTAAAATTTGATGTTAGATATTTGTTAAAATAGTTTAACTAATGTTTAATAAGAAGAATCATATTTAAAATATTTTATAATAACAAAATTGTTTCAACAAGTATAAACATAATCTCCGCATGTTTTTGAGTCAGGGCCTAAACTTCGTCTTTCATTCGGTCCATTAATTAAAGAGCCTGGAACAAGTTGGGCCTAAAGCAATTGTTCTCTGTTGGAGTGTCAGGTTACATCATATCAGAGTCTAATTGCAAGATACTGTCATTTGCAGTTATTCCGATTCAATTAATTTAAGCAATATTAACAATAATAATTATGAGAATTATTAGAACATGGTATATAAAAATAATTTAGTCATCAGACGAATCATTGAAATGTAATTGAGTAAATGTTTATGGAAAGCTCTATCGGTTCCTGTCGTAGTGATTTTGTCTTATACCGAGTATAGGTCGCTGTTGCTCGGCCTTTTATGAAGACAATATTATAAAGTATAAGGGGGCGTTTGGTTTGAGCAAAAGATTAGGTATAGATATGGGTATAATAGTTGAAGGAAATGAGAATGAGTATGAAAAATAAAAAATGATGTTTGATTTGTAACTTGAGCTTTTGTATTAATACCAATAATATTGTTTATTTTGTTGCATTAATAGGAATGAAAGATAACATAATATCATTTTTCATATCATATTTTTATATCATATTTATTATTATTATTACAAAATTTATAATAATAATAATAAGATAATTAATTTCATATAATAACATTAATAATAATAATAATAACAAGATAATTAATTTCGTATAATAATAATAATAAATAATAATAAGAAGAATAATAAGTAATAATTAATAATAATAATAATAATAATAATAATAATAATAATAATAATAATATAAAAATAATAATAAAGATGATGATGATGCGTGATAAAAGTTGATTATGTGGAGGAGGGGTATAAATAGTAACCACTAGATTGGAATAAAAACTTGATACCCACCTCGTTTGGAATGTTTAGTAGATTTTCAAACTTAATGAAATAAATCTATTTCTTTAAAATTGAAAATTTCAAACTAAACACTATTTTTTACAATTATTCTATTTTTTTATTTTCAAACCCTCAAATCAAACGCACCGTAATACTTCACGAAGAAAAACAACATAAATTGCGATAAAAACGAAAACAGTTATTCAATCCATCGATCGAAAATTCCACACCTCAACACCTACCATGGGAAGCAGTGGTCCTTCCACTTTCCCAACCCTCGTATTAAAGTTAGCAATCGGAACGTGACAGACACACGTACCAATCTAAATCCAATCTGCTCTGTACGTGTCATCCCTGTGATTTTGGGTGACAGTGTTATTTCACAGACGGCGCCAACTAAAGGATTCTTGAGTCTCAGATAGGTGGGAATGGGAAGCAAACAATGATGCCAAGCGACAAACCTGTCCAAAAAATCATGGTTTTCCCAAGTCAATAACTCCTTGAGTTGAGGGCTCTCCTTGTTGATGTTTTTTCTGTTTTTGTCTTCCTTAAGAATAGTGTAGACTTGTTTGGAATCCTTAAATCCCCGAGAAAACCAACGCCGTGAAAACACAAGCATATACCGCATCTTAAACGAAAAGGGCACATGGAGAAGAACGAGAACAGACAAAAACGTGGGAAAGAGAAGGCTCGGATAGGTTTCAATGGTGGAAATATTGGAGGGTTGGTTGTGTGGGGCGGTGCTCTAGCTGTTATGAGCATGATCGCTGCTATTTCTATCAAGAAAAGTAGGAGAAACAAGTGTGATGGCTCCCGAAAAGGAGACGATGATGTTATCCATGACACTCCGGCATCAACTATTCATGAGGATCAATGGTTATATGTTCTATCAGATTGTTTTATGTGATATATTTTTAATGCCAAATTGAATAAATATATTTAAGACCATTTTCTTCTCAGTTGCGCAAGCTATGGATCCGATAAAATGGTTGAAGCCAAGATTGATTCTTGCGATTGCGACGTGGTCTCTCCCAAGAGTTTGATCTCGGTAAACTTGACTAACATGTTTGTTCTCTGCAAGATAAGAATTTTTCATAGTAAATCTAGGCATGTTAAATGATTTATTGCGCAATTCTGTTCAGGAACTAGGTTCCAACCCTGTGATCAATCCCCAGAATGAAAATTCTAACGTTGACTCCGCAAGCACCTTCATCGCCAACGATTCAAAAGAAGAAAACGGAGAGACCTGCAAGAATTGCATACAGGTCGAAGAATTTTCCTCCGCTAGTACAGAGAATGATACCAGTAACTTATCCGGGGAGGAGTTGCCGTTGACGGAAAGTGTCAACGTGACTGAAGAAAAAGAAACTTGTGATAGGGAAAGTATTACTGCAGAGGACAGTTCACCGACGGAATCAGTTGAAATTGAACAACCTATCAATGATGTTGCTGCCGGTGATATTGATAGTACAATACCTGAACTACACGAGATAAAACCTTTGAATTATACATCATATACCAGCTCCTGGGACCACTCCGTTGAGGAACAGAGTCTCGAGCCAGCATTCAACAACGGGAATCAGAATTACACCACTGACCCTGAACCTGAAGGGATCGCCATCAGTGGCGATTCAAAAGAAGAAAATACGGAGTCATGTATTGGACTAGAAGAATTTTCCACGTCGGAGACGGCCTTGTGTGGAACAGAAAATGGGAGAACCGTCTTTTCTGGGGAGGATTTGGTGATGGAGGAGAAAGAAAACTATGATACGGAAAAGTTAACGTCAGAGGAAAACTCACCCAAAGAATCAGTTGAAGATATTAGTGATGGTGTTGGTTGTGAGGATAGCAATGAGGAAAAGGACAGCAATAGCAGTGAAGCAAATATGATAGAGGATGGATCAGAAGGCTCAGAGGAAGGAATTGAGGCAATTTGGCCTGCTGAGGAAATAGAAGCATTGGCCCTGGAACTCAAGAACCATCAAAAAACAGAAGAACAGATAGTGGGAAAAGGTGATTTAGAGCATATTCAGATCGAGGACGAAAGAAGGAAGTCTTCATACGATCATGAACTTGCTGAAAACTCAACCATCTTGTTGAGTAAGGGAAGTTCGGTGGAGTTTGTAACGATGAATGATGAAATAAACCACTCAAGGAATAGGAGATTTTGGTCGTCTCTGATGCTAGGGGTATTGGTCCTACTGCTACTTCTGTTCACTCATGGGGGTGCTTTATCACACTATCTCTTTAACCGCGAACCTTCATTGTCGAATGAGCTATAGAAAATTGAGAACGATCAATGCGAACCTTCATTGTCGAATGAGCTATAGAGAATTGAGAACGATCAATCATTTCAAGGAGAAATTTAAGTTTTGATTATGTGTTTAGACTTCAATTAGTAGTTGAAGGAACCAGAACTTGCAGACCATGTCTCGGTACTTAAAAAATGCTGTTAACAGATAATCAGGTGAAATGAGCATGTAAAAGTTGTGGTCTATAACAAAAATTCTGAGGATCCTCCTTTCAAAAGTATCATTTACATGTATAATACTAGTTTTTAACTATCACTCATTTCTCTGTATATACATCCCCAAAGGCAGACCTAACGAACTGGTCGGTGCTGCTGCTTTATTTTGTCGCATTTGTTCAACAAATAGATCAACTATTTACCTATATAAATTGTAAGATACCATATGTATGCTAAATTTCAGGGGCAAAATTGCTAACCCAAGCATGCAAATTGCAACACCTTGGTGAACTATTCCAGACACACTGTTCATTATGCACTTAAACATCAAACAGGTTGGTGCTTTTCAACAGGGCCTGGCAAGCTGCAACCCGTAGACCATCCGAGTACACCGAGAATTAGATCCACACTTGAGCAAGCCTTAACCTAAAAGAGGGGGAAAGAAAAAAGTGTCAGAAATATTACTCTCATGCAAAAGAGAAAAGACGACGAGACCGAGGAAATGGAAAAATGTTGAACAAGAAGTAGTTGATATGGTGGTACATTGTAACGTACCAAATTCTCAAGGTTCCCTTCTATTTGAAATAAAATCACCGCTATTCCCCTTCCCCTATCAATCTCAGCCTAGTCACGAAAACAAATTACAACATCAACAAAGGAAAGCAGCCATAGTGCATTAAATTATATGATTTAAAATTTTAGGTCACTTACCACACAAGAACAAATACCGATACCTACAGCTGCCAATACCGTGGTAAGCTCAGCCATCATGCCTGAAGCCATTTTTATATGTTATCAAATAACCATTAAGGACCAGCAAAAACAATAACAAGATTAAATGTCAGAAATTGAACCATGCAAATAAAGCTTCCTCGAATGATAGAAATATTCACCATTGATTTACCTCTTCGATCTATGCAGACCACACAAAACCATTGGACGGAGTGCCCTTCAAGACTGTGCCAAGAAGCAACCTTGCCAGCCTGCCAACTTTCCAAGCCGGGCAAAACTTCCTTGTACATAGGAATCTTAGCTTGTACCATCTTGGCAACACCATTTCCCTGTAACTCCCCCGTTGTCTCCAAACTTATCTTCTGCAAATGCTTGTTATGTTTACCGTTGATCTTGGGCACCCAAGGGCTTCCATTTTTTTCGTCCAAGAAATCCTCATAACATTTCCCTTGAGAAGAACTTTCCACAACCTTCTTGAAAATTTTCTCCAACAAAGGTTTGGTCTGCGTTGCATTATCTAGTAATTCCTCCACCTCACTCTCCTCTTCAGAATCAGCAATGAAGTCACTTACTTTTTCCATGGTTATCTCAGCAGCACACAGTGCAGCTTGCTCTCTTAAGAACTGAAACAAATGATTAATTTCTTTTTCATCTAACACGAACAACCATAAAATCAAAAGAAAATAAGATCTTCACCACATTAAACTCACTTTCATAATTTTGTGTCTTGCACTACGTGTTTTAGCATGCTGCAACCACTGCTTATGCCTCTGAAAAGCTGATTTACTAGAGAGTGCCTGGGGAAATAAGACAAATATCTTGTGAATTTCTAGTGACAAAATAATAGTTATATCACATAATAGTGAACTACTAACAGGGTTCATAAGTACCAACATTGTAGGTAAGTATCTCCACAACTTCTGCATTAGCAAGTACATGAGTAGGAGAAACTAGATTACCATTCACCTGCAAATAAGAAAGAGAATTATACAGACTTGAGAATATTCTAAGCCACCTTCCCCCCACATCTCTCTCTTTGTTTAGGTACCCGGCAAATTATCTAAAGCACAACTTAGAAAAAATACCTTGGCAGCGACCATCTTGTTACCAATTTCAGTGTGTATCATATAAGCATAATCAATTACTGTTGCGCCTCGTGGAAGATTTTTTATCTGCAGGTACAATATCAATGAACATCACATTTTTTAGCTTGATAATGTTTAAAGATGATATTAGCCTTTTTATAGCAAAGAAAAGAAATAAATGAAGTCATCAACCAACTGACCTCTCCCCTCGGGGTGAAAACAAATACACGGCTACCTAACAGATCTCTGGTTATGGTATCGACAAATTCTCTAGAGGTCATATTGCCAACAAACTCTTCTTGCCATTCTCTAATTGCATTGAGCCATCCAATCTGAAGAATTATCAACAAAGTCAGCAAATTTTAAAGCTTTCTCTCTAGCAAGTTGCATGGTAAGTATTGATATGTTACGAAGAGCCAGGTCAAAATACCCTAAGTGCAACGTTTGCATTGTTAAGAGAGACAGTCTTCCCTCTTGAATTTCGACTATTAGGCATTGCATGGCCAACTAAACCAGTAATAAACACTCTCCCACTATAATGAGCAGCTATGCCTCTCTCAGCTATCAGATCCATCTCTTCAGTTCTTATCTGTCAGATATGCATCAAAACCAAGAAAGAAGCACATGAAAGTGTATAAGGGAATAGCTTCATAGCCAATATAAATTCTATTAAAATTTTCACGCTTAAGGGTATTGAAGCAGGAACAAAAATAGAAAAAGAAAAAGAAGAAAAGCAAGAGATGAGTTGGGTAGTCACAAAAAAAAATGCATACCTGAACTTCCAAGCGGAACATGCTCTCATAAAGAAATGGAATTACAATTGTGTGAAGACTTTGATAGCCATTAGGCTTTGGGGTGGCAATATAGTCCTTCATCTGTTACCAGAATTGAAACAAAGAATTCATTGAACATATCACAATCTCCCACAATAGCGTTATCTCCTTCTTAATAACAAATAAATAAGAAAAACAACTTGGGTAGACTATACACACCGCTCGTGGGATAGGGGTCCAAATCTCATGGATTAACCCTAGAACATGATAGCATATCTGCATAGCACACAGCAAGGAAATAAGGCTATCTTGAATCATGAACATAGGGGCAACAGCAAACACAGTTCCTCCGGAATAAAGAGGGATTTACCTGTTGAGGACTGCTCAAGGGCCCAATTCCAACACACTGCTTTGGCTTTATGATAATACGCAACTGATTTTCATATAAAAAATAAAAAGGCAAAAGGCAAGCATGTCATGCAAGCACATCTAAAACCAGGAATGCTTCTCGAGGTGGTTCATGTTTGTTCACAAGACTAACCTGTGCAATTTGGTTAACCTCGTTGATTGAACATTTTGATTTGAGCACAGCTTTGTAAATACTGTAAGCAAATAACAGAAATTCACAATTAAACTCTTTCAGTAAATTGTATGATAGGTGAAGGCATTTCCTAGCATTTAAAACATCTAACAGGCATAGGGCAATCCGAGGTAATAATCCAAAAATTGTTGCCTAAGATGATGCAACTAACTTCTTAAGCAATACGTTATGTCCATGGATTCACCTGTATGGCTCCTTGCAAACAGAGTGGACTTCAGTTTTCATTGTCACAAGGTCTAGGAACTGATCTTCCTCAATCTTCATTGTCAAAATTTTTTTAGCCTGATGGAAAGAAATTTCGACAGGTCAATGAATGAAAATTAACAAATGCAAGATTCCATTAAAACCAGAAAACATAAGGTTTCCATGCCTCAACACTAAAGAAAACAATTAAAATAATGAAGACAGTGTTGCAAGCTCTGCGTAAAGGTAGCATGAGAAAAGAGCATAATACCTCCTCAAGTTCTTTCTCATGTTCTTTGGAGAGGTCTGCCACTCTTCTATTGACCTTAGCATAATCTTCCGCATTTGTGTACATGAAGGACAAATTCTCAAGTTCAGACTGCAGAAAATGATGGTGATGGAAAAATCAGTCCAAGCATAATTTATATTCCAAATTATTATGATTTTTTAGAGTTCTCTTTAATTTTTTTAATTGAAGTCATGTTTTAAATATAGAATAAATTCATTACTGTCAACTCCATTAAAAATTATATTTATATTCCTAGGCCACAGAAATTTTATTTTTTTTTGCAACGTGATTCATGGAAAAGGTATAATTGATTTTATTTCATACTACAAAATCCCAACTTAAAAAATTTAAGCAAGAAAAATGCATTAGGAAGAGTAATAAGTAGATGATTAAAAGTTACATTACCCTTAAAAAAAAACACCCTAAGCACTTAGCATATCAGGTGGAACTCAGTGGCATCTTAAGCATTTATAAATGCGAATGAAGTTTATTAAGGAGAACGAAGTTAAGTTTCCATATGCAATTAGGTTGCAAGTGCGTTTGACTAAACAAAGATAATCAAAGAGTTCACCAGCACTCCTGAAATATTAGAAGTTTGAACCCACCCATTCCTATTTCAACACCAATGATATCAAAACTTAAAAACTCAAACTGGGGCAAAGTATTTTTTCTCAAAGCAAATACCTTAATTTGATACATCCCCAACAATTTTGCAAGAGGAGCAAAGACATGAAGCGTCTCCGTTGCAATGCTCGACTGCATATGAAAGTTTAAGTCTTTGCCTAATGATAAATAATCACAAGCAACACGATTTAAGATTAACAGCATACCTGCTTATGTGGGGGCATATGCGAAAGAGTGCGCATGTTGTGCAATCTATCAGCTAACTTGACAATAATAACACGAACCTGAAAGAGCAGCAATTTAATTACATAAATGCTTTAACCATATTTACCCAAGAAGATGTAGATATTGTCAAAGTTAAATCACCTCCTCTGTCATGGCAAGAAACATCTGGCGGAGGTCATCAGCTTTAACATCTTGTACTGAATTGGTTTCATCCTTACATTTTAATTTCCCCAGCTTTGATACCTTAGCCAAAATAACGGGTTCAAATTAGATTGTGCTTATATCGCTATAAACACTTGTTCAATCCAGGTGCATCAATATGCCAATTCTAGACAAAGTACCTTAGTCTCTCCCTCTACAATATGGCGCACAACTGGACCAAATTCTTCCTCTATTCTTTCAAACGTAACAACAGTTGTATCCTCAACAGTGTCATGCAGCAATCCAGCAGCAACTGACTCCCAATCCAATTCCTATAAGAACATGTAGTGACACTCAGGGATAATAATATGCAGTAGATAGGGTATAATCCAGGGACTCTGTGTTTAACTCACAAGTTCCCCAAGAATCCGTGCAACTTCAACAGGATGAGTGATGAATGGTTCTCCACTGCGTCTTTTTTGACCATCATGGGCCTCAAAAGCTAACTGTGAGAATAAATGAGATGTTTCAAGTACTTAATTATAATGCACTTGCAAAAACTGACACTGAAATTTCTGCTAGAGCAGAATGCTTGCCTTTAGAGCGCTGTGCACCAAATCCAATTCTTTGGGTGAAAGGTACGAAATATTGGGCTTCAGGCCCTGATGCATCCACAGTAAATAATGTCATCCAAAGCTTTTGATAAACCAATCCTATTTAAGGAATAGCTATGAGATCTTGGTAAGGGTACCAAGAGAGAGAACAGTGCAACTTACCTCCCACAACTTTTCAGGAGAAGCCTCTGGGATTGGGTCTGAAGAATTGGACAAAGAACAGAGTTGCCATCTTTTATCATCAACATCAAACCATTTTGATTTGAGAAGTCTCTTAGAAAATGTAGAGCTAGGATCATTGGAGAAAGAACCCCCTGCGTGAAAGGCTTCACATCTCTGGTAACAGGATAAAATTTAGATGTATCAATAAAAAACCATGAACTTGTACTTAGAAATAAAAATCAGCAATATGATGTAAACAGTTACTTATTGGAAATTAAGAAATAAAAATCAGTAATATGATGTAAACAGCTAATTATTGGAAATTAAACAAAGATATACTCTATATCAATTCATCACAAAAAGAATTCAACAAACAAATTTATTTGTTTTAGACTTTATGTTATGCAAGGTTGTTTTACATGGAATTACAAGTACAAAAAATTCCTAAAAATAGCTGCTCTTTAGTGTTAATAAATGATTAGATTTTAAAGAGATATGTATAATTAATGGAATAAAGATCACCCAGAAGTAATCACAACTTCCATACCACCAATAAAGCCCTTTTAACTTTTTCCTTCAATCTTTATTTTCTCTTTCACACAACTTTGTTTCCTCCGTTTCCACTATCCAAGAAGGCCACCTTCACAAATTTAAGAACAATATCAAATCATTCTTCCTTTCTCACCATTTAATCTTCATAATTTAAGATATTTCCTCCCATCAGCCTAAACCTAAATAAATTATATGGGTATGGCTTCAGTAATTTAATGCACTTCTTAATTAACCACAAAGCAATAAATTACAAAAACAGAACACGTCTTACATGATTGAAACCGTTCCTTCTTCTATTTAGCACACACATCAAGGATGAAGAATGAGTAGGATGAGCTGTACTAGCAAGAAGACCAGTCAAGACTCTAGGAGCTTTCCACGCACATGATAAAGCATTACAGTCATATCTCCCGCCACCATCTCCTTGCGATAACTTACATATGCTCACGCATTCCACAGACACTACGACGTTTAACCACAAAATATTACTCGAAGTACATAAACAATATAAGCGCAAGTCTCATCAATTGGAGTCCAGTAAAAGAAACGTTAGAATTGAGCTAATCTAAGTGCGTTATACAAATTTCGGGATTCAAAAAATGAGATGCTCCTACTCATAACAGCATTTAGTTTTTTTTTTTCTCTTTTCTTTTCTGCTAACCAAACAAAACACACAAGACATTACTCGGTCTCTGATTAACTTAGGGTTTCTAAACCAACAGCAAGACGAAATTCAAATAAAAATAAAAATAATCTAGAGTAATAGAAGCCGGCTTACCGGAGAACGGATACGTAAGAGCCATGATTTCTACGAGGAAGCATCGGAGAAGAGCAATCTCATTGAATTAAACTAAAAAAAAGTTAAAACCAAGAGAAACACAACCAAAACAGACCTCAGTTAACACCAATCAACACCTTTTCAGTGGCTCAAACCAGAGACAAAGAGGAGAAAACAGAGAAACCTATATAAGAAAGAGAGGAGTGTGTTGCTCAGGGAGATTCCAACTGAATCGAATAAGTAACAATTCACGGTTTTGGAATTGTAGAGACGAATATAAAGAGGAACGGATTTTGAACGAGCGAGAGGAAGAGATAATCTAGAGAGAGAGGAAGCTGCCTGTTTTAGCCAAGGCCACACAAAATCATATTTAAGTAATTGCCCCATTCCTTAAACGATATTTTCATATATTATGTAATGTTTCAAAATATCCTTATTTTAATTATTCTTTTTTCCGTTTTCATACTTTCTGTTTAACTTTCAACCATTAATTTTGTCAATTTAAATAATAAACTTGTATAACAAATTATAGATATAAATATTAAGATAATTTTGCGCTTTTTAGAAAAAAAAAACCTCATTTATCATCAAATTATGATAAAATATTTAAAATCGAAACCAGAACACCTTGCCGCGATCTCGGCCAGGGTCCGAATGGTTAGTGCGACTACAGTAAACAAGCGTTGACAAGATCACTCTCTGTGTGCGTGCACACAATGAATGGGTGTGATTTGAGTTAATTTTATGGTTCATAACGGTGATTCAGGCTTTTTTTTTTGTTCCTTTTTACTAAAATTACAAACTAATTCTTTATTTAAACCTAACTAAACTAACTAAAACACTATTCTGCGTAAACAAAACTAAATAAATTTGGTTTGGTTTGATTTGATTCGAACGATTTAATAAATTTGAATATTAATATATATTAAAACAAAAGATAATATTTTAAAAGTTAAACTAAAAAAGTTAAAGTTTAAAAGGTTCAATTAGTTCGTTATAAAACCAACTAAATTAAAATTAAAAATTTTGGAATATAATTTAAAGAGAATATCAATAATTATAAAAAATTTAAAGTTTAATTAAAAATTATTATTAAATAAAAATTAATTGATTTATTTTGATTTATAAAAACCTATTAATTTATAAAATTAAGGAGCTGTTTGTTTTTGTTTTTTTTCTTCATTTTTTGTTGTCGTTTTTGTAAAAAGAAAAACAAGTAAGTAAAACGTGTTTGACTTACTCTGTTGTGATTTTTTGTT
>JANTPM010000009.1:18560312-18574865 GCA_025434745.1 Erythroxylum divaricatum
TTGGTCACTTTGGTGACAAACAAACTATTATAAATGTCCATAATGTCATGTATTATATTCAACATATGCTAGGAAAAATTTAATTCCAACTATGACATAATATAAAATATTCTAAGTACCAAAGAAATATATAATATGGCACTAATTTCTAAAATTATATTATGTATAAATCAATTATGAGTTAAATAATCTATTATCAATGGGCCATAAATCTTCATAAACTCAATATAACCCTTAATGGCTCAAAACTTCAACAAAAAAATAAGTCTAGAAGCTCATTTCTGGGCCTGGAAGCCTGCCTGGCGCGTGCACAACACACGCCAGCGTCTGGAAGGGTGAGGGCTGAGTCTGGCGCATGCAACGTCCTTGTGCAGCGTCTGGCGCATGCACTGCACGTGCTAGATGCTGCACCCTTGCCAACAGGGCGTCTTCTTCCTCGCTCTTTTTTTTTGTGTCTGTTTCAGTGTTTTTTTTTCTTCATCTAAACTGTTTTAATATTTCGTTCTTGTATGGATTGTTCGCCTCTGTTGGCTTAAATCAAACATTAATGTTATCAATCATTATTTTCAACGGTGGTCAATCCATGACACAAAACCCATTTATTTTCTCCCTTTAACTCATGAGGTTTGATTCCTTTCTTTCTACCGTTAAAACCGAAAATCATTTTTTGGATATGCATGGGCATATAAAAACAAAAAAAAAATCACATTATGAAACCTTTAGTTTCAAGAACCATACATATCTTTTATAGAAACATGGCAGTATAAGCGTAGACAATGGTTCGTTCGGTTTCCATATTCATATCTTTGAGCAAAATATAGAAGCCTAACACATCATTCATACAAAATCATAGTGCAAAAAAGACACGGTAGAAAATAAATTATGTAATATCGTGCTCTATACAGAAACATAAATGGTAAACAATAAATCATGCATCATTCCTGTTCTTCAACACATTTAATTGGTTTTTCATTTTATCTCCATCATTAAGATCGAAAATCAGTTTCGGAAAAGCGTGAAAATTAAAGAACAAAACAACCAAAATAAATGTGAACTGTATGAAAGCAATTAATACAAAAAATGACATAACAATTACATTCCAGAAACGCAACAAACAATACCACACTCTAATACCAATTGTAAATCATATTTATCGGATTGAATTATTGTTTGCGTACCCGTATCCATGATTGTTTGTCGTGATGATGATTTGGTTGAATGTATTTATTTCCTTTCGTCTTCTTCCTTTAGCGAATTCTTCAATGATTCAGAATGATTTCATTCTATAAGTTGTTTCAACTTATATAGTCTCACCAACGGACATGTCCTTTGATAAATAAAAGAGAGAGGAAAGAAGTTTTTGACCCATTTAAGATCCAGTCTATAATACCCAATAATCATTATCTTAGGTGCTTTTCTTGGATTTAAATTTTTAAGTGACATGAGATATAAAATAGTCTAACACTCATAATTAAGACTTTTCTAAAATACATAGGAAAAAAAAACCAAGCATCAACTCGTGTGATGGTGGCGCTGCCACTCTCTCTCTTTTGCAATTAGGTCATGATGCACTTGTCCGTTGTGAATCAAATCTCGGTGCTCTCTTCTGGGGACGTGATAACTGAAACAGCACAAATGGCATTTGTTACTTTCGACTACCCTATCAAATAAAAATCTTAATATAAGAGTATTTTATAATTACAAAATTATAAATTTAAATAACAGAAATAGCTTATTTATAAAAATATAAAAAAGTTGCGTACATTATTTAACAATTTCCATATTAAGAGATCACGTAAGCCCGTGGAAACGATGAAACAGAGCATAAAGTGGGCATGACATGATCCTTATCCCGCCCTTCCATTAAACTATTCATTATCTCAGAAAGACAAACCCATTTACAACAAACATGGCCCTTTGCTGACTACAAAGGTCGGGGTTGTCCTTTGGAAGGGCTGAGCTGAGACTCACACTTGAGGCAATAGCTAATGCAAAGTCTCAGGATAGTGCAAAAAGAAACAACAGGCAGTAGCGGACAATTGGGATGCTTACAGCAGGCTCTACCTTATCTGTAAACACAAAAGCAACTTCTTTTACCTTTCAGTGCTTAACATGAAACAATGACCATGTTGTTCGTTGTAAGAGATTAAGGCATCACTCTCTGTAATTTTTATCATGCAAATGCAGTACTCACGCGTACTGTATATACTTATGTTAAATCACACCCAACATGCATATGAATCACCCGATATGCATTCATTACCTCATGTCCACCAGTGAAGTGACGGATCATATATACGTTCTTAAAACGCATTCATTTTTATTAAGCCCTTGATAATTGGTCGTATGTGTTCTTAAAACCAAGGAACTGGTAGATTGGCAAAACAAGAGAACATGCAAGGTGAAAAAAATATTAGAGAGAAAGTAGGAGCTTTTCTCACTAGGCTATTAAATATTCCACCAAATCGAATCGAATGTTGAACACGAGAAAGAGGTAAAAAAATCACCAAAGAAGGGAATTATTTTGTTTAGAGAATTCAGTTTTTCTCTTTTAAATGGAAAATTAGTAAATTAGTAAAAGGGCTTGAGAAAGGCATTTCTAGCAAAATATCCAACTAAATCCAACTCGAGATAACAAACGCAAAGCTAACTATATATGGTAGAAAAATACTGGGAGCTACATAATTGAGGAACAAAACACGAAAAAGAAGCGAGAAAAAAAAGAAACAAAGGAACTTATCGCACATAATTAAGCACAAGAAAATAAATGTATAACTAAAGGATAGAGAAGTTGGACTAACAATTTATTTTCAATTATGCTATAGTAACACGATTATTTTCAATTATGCTACAGCAACTATGACTTTTTAAGGCTTTAGTGAACTGGTTGTTTTAGGAGATGGAGATGACCAAGTATTGGAAGAGAAGGTGGTGAAGGTGGTAGGTCTTTTCGTTAACTTCTAATTACTGAGAAATCTTTGATGGTAAGGAACACAAAGAACCCAAAAGTAATAGCAGCAAACGAAGCAATCAATGTGGGAACAAACAGAGGAGCATCTGAAATAAGAAAACGGTATACCTCAAATGAAGAAATCGGAGCAAAAAAGATGCTGAAGATGCAGGAGATGCTGAAGACAGGAGAAACATATGTGAAATTGTTTTTTTGAAAAAAATGTTTTAAAAGCACATGGAAATGTGTTTTTTTTTTCCGGCAAAGTTATGTTGGTTTTCTTATTTTTTAGGAAAAAAAATGACAACAATATCACCAAAATATAGTATAATGAGTTTTTTTTAAATAATAATAATAACAAAAGTCAAAGAAAAATGAAACCAAATAGGCACTTAATGATCAATCAAATACCAATAACAGGAAACAACTCTTCAACTTATAACAACAAATTATACACGAGAATAAGAAATTCAAAAATGAAACAAACATTCAGATTTATGTGAAGAGTCCTTCAATATCGAGAAAAAATTATGAATCAAATCGATAAGCAAATTCACTAATCTTCGTAAGGATTTACAAAGAAAAATTGATTTTTTACCTCACAATAATAAATTGTTTTATAAAGTTTCTTGATTGAAAACAAAGTTGACATTATAATTAACAATCACTTAAATTAATCTCAAAACTAATCAAATAAGGATGAGAATACAAAACTATTCTCCTCTCTCCATATTTCATCACTGTTAAATGTTGTGGTTGCATTCTCTACAAAACCTACATCTTTTTCTCTTTTATATCGCTAAATAAGTTTTTCTACACTACACACAGCCACTTACATGGTCGTGTAAGTGACCTTATATCTTCGACACCGCTTTACTCGCAATTGTACACAATTATAGATAATTATACGGTCTCCACACACAACCGTGTATCTTCACACTAGCGTATACATAACCTTGTATGTCTTCAATCTTCACACAATTATAAAGATTTCCACGGTTGATCCACACAACTGTATAAGTCAAGATATAGCTATGTACAAGGACGAAGGTGCATGAGGCCCAATGATGCACTAGGTCTTCCAAGATTTAAAAAAATTAAATATTTGTTCTGTCACTAGCTATGTAACACTATACATGACTGTATATCTCTCCAAAAGTTATTTTTCCGTCTTGACTTTACTTATTTATCATTCTCACGAGTTATAAAGTTGTATATGATCACCTAAAGTCTCAAAATTGGACCAGAGACTTAACACTTTTCAAAATATAAGACAAGAGCATGTTAACTATACATGATTTAATTACTTTTAAAATTTATTTTATTGAATATTTAAATAAATTCCAAAAAATTTAAATATAGAAGTTACTCTTAAGTATTTGTTCATAAAATAATGAAGATTTTTCCTAAAATGTAAATAAATTCTTACACAATTTTGGGCCTGGATGAGTAACCTCGCAATGATGACAAACTTGATAGAAGCTCGAGGGCTCCAAAATGAGGCCTTTCATTTTGACAAAGAGCCTAAATCTTCATAGTACCGACTCCAATGTGTCTGCCTTTCGTCTTCGCTCTCTGGGCTTTGTTAGGGTTTTAATCTGTCTGAGGTTTTCAAGCCTAAGCTTCCTCTCCGATTCAGATTAGAACTTTTTTAGCTCCGTCCGTGCATTGTAGTGCGGTTCAGCACCAACTAGTTTCGCCAGTGCTTTCTGGCAAAAGATTGTAATTGTTGGTGGTTGCTGGCGCCACGAAGAAGAAGCAAAAATGGAGGAGACTAATAACATGAATTCGGGGACGGAAATCACTCCTAACATGACTATTTACATCAACAACCTTAACGAGAAAATCAAGATCGACGGTAATTGCTGCCTCTGTCTTTCCTTCTCTTTCTTCTTTCACTTCAGTTTCATATTTACTCGAAAGTGTTTAATTTTCATGTAGAATTGAAGAAATCACTCAACGCGGTGTTTTCACAGTTCGGGAAGATTGTGGAAATACTAGCATTCAAGACCCTGAAGCACAAAGGCCAAGCTTGGGTTGTTTTTGAGGACGTTCAATCCGCTACTAACGCTATGAGGCAAATGCAGTCTTTCCCTTTCTATGATAAACCCATGGTAGGCTATTTCTCTTTTCAAAAAGGTTGTGAATATAAGCTATGAACTGTAGGTTGGAGTCGATTGAACATGTTGTGATTTGCACAGAGGATACAATACGCAAAAACTAAATCAGATGTCATAGCAAAAGCTGATGGTACTTTTGTTCCTCGAGAGAAGAGAAAGAGGCATGAGGAAAAAGGTACGACCACTCTACTTCTCTTCTTATGTGTTTGTGTGTGGGAGAAAGTTGCTACTATCACATTGTATGTAGATGTAAGCATTACTGCACCATATTGTCTCCAGTTAGATTTTCATGTTGATATTTACTTATTTAGCAGTTTGATTGAATATATGTAGAAGAGATCGTACCTGGACCTGTAAGTTTCATCGTTATGTAACATGTTGCTAGTATGGGTAGGCTATAGCATATGCTGGCAACTCCAATTCCATGTAAAGTAAGCATTCAAATGTTATTTTGTTTAGATTGATATATTTTTTGTTCATATTTGGACGTAGAAGTTAGTATCTTTTGGTTTACCAAATTAGATCTCTTAGGAATTAGTGCACCAAAGTGTCTCCAAATTAGATTTTCATGTTGATTCTTACTGTGCCATTTTGGCATTTTAACTAAATATGGAAATGATTGTACATGGACCTGTAAGTTTCATCACTATGTAGCATATTGCTTAAAAGGGGTAGGCTGTAGCATATGCTCTAGCTACTCCAATTCCATGTAATGTGACCTTCAATTGTAGTTTTGCCTATTGTTTGTGCAGTAAAAAGGAATAATATTGATGAAATGTTTATGTCATACCATTATGGATTGAGTGTGCTGGATTTATTCTCCCGAGTGATGTGTATCTTTCTTTTATATTGCAGGGAAAAAGAAGAAGGAGCAGCATGATGCTAATCAAGCAGGAATGGGTCTTAATCCTGCCTATGCCGGTGCCTATGGTTCAACACCACCAGTAAGCTCATTTTTGCTTTTTTATAACTGTCGTTTTCTGGATTTATAATATACTTTGTTTAGGATCCAAGTGGATGAGTTATTGTATATGCAATCTCCATTTGCAGTAAACTGATTTGATAATTATAGTTCATCTGTTCACCTGTTTAGAAGTAGGTTGTAGCTGATCAGATGTAAAGAACTCATAAATTTGTAAGATTTGAGCTAGATGAAACCTGAAGTTGCAGAGAATAAGAGCTAGTTCACTTGACAAATGAATGTCCACTTTCCTTCGGGGATGAAAAGTAATTAGGGGAGGTTCTACGTCGATAGTGACTACTTACCGGATTGCTTTATCAAAATGTTAAAATTTTGTCGGTCAGAAACAATAAGAGTATGGGGTACAAATGTGTGGACTTGAGGTATTGTTACTGAATAAAGAGGTAGCTCACTTGAGAAAATATTGTAGGAGTAGATGGGTGGATATTAAACCCTGTTCAGTTTACTTGGTTTGCAAGCAGAGCTGTTGATTCTTGATAGAATGACTCCTTTTCTCTCCTTAAATTGGTGCAGCTATCGCAAATACCCTATCCAGGTGGTGCAAAATCCATGGTCCCTGAGGCTCCAGCTCCGCCCAATAACATACTATTTATTCAAAATCTTCCAAATGAGACAACTCCAATGATGCTGCAAATGCTTTTCCAGCAGTATCCCGGTTTCAAGGAGGTGAGGATGGTGGAAGCGAAGCCTGGTATTGCTTTTGTAGAGTATGGAGATGAGATGCAATCCACGGTTGCAATGCATGGACTTCAGGGATTCAAGATACAGCAAAATCAAATGTTGATTACATATGCCAAGAAATAGACGCAGTTGCTTCTTGTCTTTTGTTTGCTGTTTGTTGAAGACTTGAACTAGCATTGTCTTGAATCTTGTAATTCTAATTCCTCCTTGCCGTGGCAGCGGTTTAGAAGTTTTCTTGTACCATTATGGCCACAGTTGCTCTTTTCTACCGCCCATTTCTCACTTCTGAAATTGCTAGTTTTCACTTTAAAAAATTTATCGGACCCTTTGTCCAATTTTTCAATTAAAAAACCGTCGCTACGATCAGCAATTGATGCTCAATCATCAATTAGCATCAATTGGCTATGTTTAATAGAGAGTTTTATAATAAAATAGAATAAACTATATTATTATTTTATCATTTAGGAGGAGATTTTATAATGAGAAGAAAATAGAAGGTTTTATATTACATCTCATTTTATTGTAAATAATACATATAAAAAATCATCGATTTAAAGGATTTAGGATGAAATATAAAATGATAAATAACTTTACACTATATCACATTATAAATCCTTTATCTAAAGAACATATTACTATATTACATTATAAACTCTTCCATCATTCTCAAACAATAATTTTTAATATTACGATTATTTACGTTCTATTCCATTATAAAATATTCGTTTCAATCTATTTTATATATTCAACCAAATATAACATTAAGGTCTCAAGTCGTTCCGTATTTCTCTTTGTCGACAAGAGAATTATCTTCAGTTGCATTAAATTTCTACGTGTAGGTATAATTGATTATCGACTAGAGAAATATCTTCAATTGGAGTAAGGACTTCCTAATTTTTTTTAAAAATACTCAATTCTTATATTTAATTTGGTCAGTAATTTATCTAAAATATATATTTTTTATGTGTATTAAATCATAATAAGTGAAAATTACACATATTTATGGTGAAATTGATGCAAGAAAAAATTTCCAAGAGACAAGTGGAGATTAAAGAGATCACTCAATCAAGGAGCAAACATACCTTATCTTCTTGTTAGTTATCGATATATTCACCACTAAATTCGTGTCTCATCCAACACGTCTCAATAATTCATTCAAACCGGCCCATCCCTTCTCGTCATTGATCGTTACAGGTGTACTTAATCATTTTGTAACTTGACGTAACTGAATTAGGGTGATCACATAAACCTCTAAAGTCTAAACATCCATAATTGTTATGTCAATAGAATTCACAAACTTGTACTTTAGAGGCTCTGTTGCATTATGATATGCCCAAATAGTTCTTTAAATCTTCACAAATTTTGAAGCTGTAAGGAACATGTGTGCTTACTGCTTGATGATCCATGTAAATACTTGAAAAAAGTGAGATACTTTACGATATTATTCCAAAAAGAAATCAAAGTACATCAAGACTCCAATCAGCTGAAGTTTAAAATTTTTTGACAGACCCTCCGTTTCAAAACACAGATAAGTGGATCAAGACTCTGATGAACAAAAGTTTGAAAATACAAGACTCTAATCAACCAATGAAAGTACAAATTTTCTCGAGGGTAAGAATTTAAAAGTTGGATTAAAAACCAATTCGAATCAGCTGATAAGAGTGGAGAATACGACCTAAACGTACCACTTCCCATCTTAAAATGACTCCAAAGTCTGTTTAATCTCTAGAAGATAAGGCAAGTCTTATTCTGTATACTTTCTGAAATGTAAAGACTAGTTCTTTTCGTGTCTTTCTTTTTTCTCCTTTCCGCCATGTTTATGTGAACAAAACTTAAAGACCCTACTAGTCTTTTCGTATCTGTAGTTGTTCTCCTTTCGGCCATGTTTATGTGAACAAAAACTACCCTTTTGCTCTTTTTAACATCAGAAGGATCATATCATTTGAACACTCGGGCTATTAGCTCCAACTTCTCTTAAATAACATCAAAACCAAAAACTCATCCTTAAAGGGCAATGTTAAACACAATTAGTATACAATTAACTGTGATACTAAACAACTGATAAAGAAAAATTATAACATAGTTAAATATGTTTTATGTTCGAGTCACAATTGAAGACTACTACTCACTCTTAGGGATTAAATACGCATGTTGAAACCCATAAAATACACTTAACATGATTCTATTCAATTAGGCATTCTAACCATTTCTTAGTGCAAAATTTGGAAAACTAATTGGACTAGTTGTCTACATCCAACTCTCAAAGCTGTAAGTACAGGAAAGTACACTTTCTTCCCCGAAGAGAAATTGTTTGCATCGAAAGAAATATGTACAGAACATTGAAGTGCAAATTTACATGTATTGGCTGAGACTAGAGAAAAAGAAAAATTGACGCAGAAATGTTCGAGAGAGACGAAAATAGTTTAACTATACTAAAACCAAAGGAAAAAAAGAGACAAGAAAACAAAATTGAAAGGGGAGAAAGTCACCAAAGTCCTACTAGAAGACATATCCAGTGAAGGGGTATGTTACACGTTGCTTGTCACAGAGCATTATTGTGCCGAGAATCCATAAACCTGCACCAAAGGCCATAAGAATCGTACAAAGTACCTGTTAAAGAGTTAACTATTGGGTGGAACTACTCCACTAGGTAAATTCTGTAAAGTTTTTAAGGCTAATTACATTCATCGTCTTGTTATTTGATCTTTTTTTATATTTCTATTCTCGTGTTTTAAAAAATATTATTTATTTTTTTGTGACACTGTTTAATTATTACACAATTTTATTCACATTACCTTAAATTTTCATTCATTTACACTGTTTAATTATTGCACAATTTTATTCATATTACCTTAATTTTTCATTCATTTATAGTTCCAAAATAACATTGTGCTAAATTTAAAAGTTCCACTACACAATTTTGAAGAAGTAAATGGAAAACTAACGAAATATAATGAGTTGTATGATATTTAAACAATATACAATTCTATAAGAGATAAGTGATAATTTTCAAAATATGAATATTGAAATGAAAAAGAAGTCCAATCACAGGGAGTCCTAATATATTTTAACTTAAGATGTCACCAAATTCAGGCTATATTCTTTTTATCTAACTTTATATTATTCCATACTGTTATATTAGTGGGCCAATCCCATAAAATATAAAACTTCCTCCGTCGGAATTTGTAGGTGGCATTGTGGTTACTTGAATAGGAAGAAGTACTGAGATTAAGAGTTTACCTTGCAGGAAATATTAACCTCGAGATTTGCAGTAAGTGGTGCACTTTGTACTGCTAACTAGGTTACTGGTTAATCTACTGGATGAATATACATTCCTCGACCATTGTTAAGAGCCCTACTAACCAACAGGTCCAACACCCTTTTGTTGCCTCAACTCTGCTAGAGGGAACTCGCATTTACTTCACCCTGCTCCTCTCTGCTGATTTTTGCAACAAAGAAGCAGACTCCTTGAGAGGAGCAGTGTCTTTTGATTTATCATTTTCGGTTGCTTTCTTTGTTTCCATCTCATATTGCTTGCAGTTTTCCTCGTGTGCTTTGTTGAACAATCTCATAAAATTGAGAAGAGTTGAAACAACTGTAGAAGTATTTTAAATTATTTTTGTAAGAAAAAAGGAAAAAAAAAGGTGCATTAGAACCAACATTACCTTGTTCGAAGGGACAACGGGCTGGATCTTCTCCAAAATAAACAATCAATGCGTCAACATTTATACCCTGCAACAACGTTAAGGTCAATGTGAAGTATAGTCTAATATGATGAAGAAACAAAGAGTGAACTCCAAGACTTACCAATCCAGAGTATAAAGAAGCCAAAGATCTTACTTTAGCTTCAGCATAACACAAAAAGTCCTTCAAAATCTACACAACAGGAAGCAAAATTTCTGTTAATTTGTACGGGAGAGGTACATAAATGAACACAAATATGATGCATATGCACAGAGAGCTAAAGAGTAAGAGAGGAGCAACAGTCATCCAACAAATCCATAAGCACATAAGGGACTAAGTCATTGCTCACGTCTATACTCCAGATCCATATACATAAAAGGACCACATTATCGAGCAATAAGAATTAAATTGCCCAACAAGCATGCATCATAGAGACAACAAAGCCAACAAAAACAATAATAAGCAGATTTCTTTCAAGATTATAAATAAGAAGAACAACACATACCTTGCAGAATCTACCTGAAATAGGACCATCATTTTCAGAATTTGAAAGTTCCTGTACAACTTTTTCTAATCCTTTGCTTATCGCTTGCATCTCCTCTACCAGAAACTTCATTTGTATCTATAAGGAAAAGTAATTTAGGACAAAATTTGCATCTACTTTTTGATTACCACAATCACAATGTTAATACCTTTGATGTGGTGCCAAACTGGAAAGGTCATTTGAAAAATCTAGAAGCTCCGCTAATTTTTTAGAAACACCTACATCATATCAAACATAACGAGATAATTGAAAACATCTTAATGTGAAAGTAACATTCGCTAGTTATATGAGGCCTCGACTCAACTGCATACATATTTTTGTATACTTATGCTCCTTGGAAAACATGAACTTTTGCATGGAAGAACCAACCTAGCCATTCAAACCCAAAATCTCCCTAAACAAACTACTATGATCACGAAAGCAAACTACAACAAACCCACCAATTGGGTCAAAAGTTCGTCCCTAAAAAACTTAGCCTTAAATGCCTGAAATAATCCCCAAATCGATAAACCCCAAAACTGAAAATCAAAAACCCAAAATGAAGGTTTTGATTGGAAGTAAATAAGCAAGTGGAATCAACAACGGAGACAACACACACACATTTACAACAATCCAATTACTCCTAAAGAAAAAGGACAAAAATCAAATCTATTACAAAGGAGAAGATCTGGAAGAGGATAGAGGCACCTGAATCTATGCTGAAATATTGAGTGAAGAGAGAAACAGACGAAGACTGCAAAACAAAGTGTTGAGCGGCTGAGGGTGTAGATCGTGAAGAGGTGATTGCGGTACCAACAACGAGGGTTTTCAGATGAGTAGTGGTCAATCTCCTCCACATCGCAACCGTTAGTTTTTGAGTGTGTATTCTTTCAGCTAACACCTGTTTTTTCCCTTAGTTTTTGCGGTTCTGTCTCGCTATTGCTGTAACAGACTCGGGGCTTTTGTTCTCTTCGTTGCTTTTCTGTTGAGAATGAGAGAAACGAAGAAATGAGAGTGAAGAAGAAGAAATGTCAGAGAAGAAAGATGAACTTTTAAATAATAAGTAAACAAGCCCAAAAGTAACTGCGACGTTTTACTCAACAAAACGTCGTGGATTTTTTTTGTGACGTTTTAAATAAAAAACGTCGCAAAAGATATTACAAATCTGTGACGTTTTCATAAAATGTCGCAAAAAATTTGAACTTTTGTGACAAAAAGTCCTTACAATTCATGACGTTTTGTCAACAAAACGTCGCGGAATGTATTAATTTCTTGTAGTGACTATTATGTACGATTTAATGTTTTATTATCAATTAAGATAATTTTAACTTTATATCATCAATCACCTTTTTGTTTAAACAAATTAAATGTATAAACAAATCAAAATATTATGCACAGATAATTTATAACTGTTGAAATTATGCATTAACCATAAGATTATGAAATAAACTTCAATGTCAGGATTTTTAAAAAAAATTTAAAAATATTTATCGATAGAAAGAAGAAGTACGTTGATAAAATCCATTATATTGACAGCCCGTCGTTAACTTTATCGATAGGATTTGCTACAGAAAAACCATTGATATACTCATCGACGGAACAATCATAATCGTCAATAATGTTGTAATAAAGTTACCAATGGAATAACCAATACCGTTTATAAATATGTCGACGAAAAATTCTTGACCATTGGAAATTTACCGACTGTCGGGAAATTTACCTATAGAGATCTTGTTATTTGTCAGAAATTATTATCTACGATTTTTTTTATGATACCTTTGTCTGTCGGTAAATTCCATCGCCAATCTATATTCCCGATAGAATCCAAAGATGTCATTAATATTTGTCACTAAATGACATTTTTTTTGTAGTGAATAATAACAACAACCTAACCTGAATTCCTTAGATGCGGGGTTTGAGGAGATAGAGAAGTACAACAACCTTACTCTTATCTAACAGCGAGACTATTTCAAACTCGGAAGTAAGTATCAGAAGAAATTATGTACAAATCATCTAAACAACTTGAGAGTAAATATTAGAAGAAATCATTGAAAAACTATTTATATCAAAAGCAATGTTAGTATACCTTAAAGATGAAAAAAAGTAAAAAGGAAGATCACATTGATAATTTTAATTAGATCATCTTGGATTTACATGGTTTGAAAATTAAAATTGAGAATGATGATTAAGCTTTATTTTTTTGTATTCCATGCCTAATTCATATGAAAATTTATTAATATTAGGTTCTTTGGAGAGAGATTATTTCTATCAATAATACGAAGGATGTCTTACAATCTCATAATTAAAGAGAAGAGTATTTAGTTATTATGAAGTTGGATCATATTTAAGTCTAATTATCAACAGAGGAAGAAACATGGAAAGAAATTCTAAAACAAGAATAAGTCACAGTGTAAATCAAAAGATAAAATGCTAATTGATATTTTAAGTGTAAAAAAATGGTCACTTTAAAAAGGATTGTCTATAGCAAGAGAAGGATAAAAAAAGGAAACAAATATAAAAGTAAGTGTTGCTATAATCTAAGAAATCTGAAGGATAAAATAATTTCAATATATGAAAAGTAAAGATGAGTGCATTTAATAGGACATACAATAACGTTGAAAGGAGAAGAAAAATTGTTAAAGACTTTAGGGGCAGAAATTATTTCAAAGACATATAAAGTAAAAATGTTGAGTTTGGGAGACAAGGTCTTAAAAGAGATAGTTAATGAAACAACTACTAGTTCTTTTTGGAAACAACATGAGAGTAAGTACAACAATAATAATACCAAATTGAAAGTAAGTATTAGAAGAAATTGTTTACAAATCGTTTAAACAACTTGAAAATAAGTATTAGAAGAGATCATTTACAAACAGTTTATATCAAAGTAGTGTTTTTAAACCTTAAATATGACAAAAAATAAGTAGATAAAAGATCATATTACAAATTTTAATTAAAACATCTTGGATCTATAAGTTTTAAAGGTTAAAGTTGAGAATAAAGATTAAGCTATGATATATATATTTTTGTTCCTTGCCTAATTCATATGAAAATTTTATTAATATTATATTATATTGGAGAGAGATTATTTCTATCAATAATATGAATGATTTGTTATGGTCTAAGAAATAAAGAAAATAATCTTTAGTTATTATGAAGTTGGATCATATTTGAATCTAATTATCAACAAAGGAAAGAATAAGGAAAGAAATTCTAAAACAAGAACAACTCACAATAGAAATCAAAAGATAAGGCTATTCAATAATTTAATTGTAAAGAAAAGGGTAACTTTAAAATGGACCGTACATAGTAGCAGGAGAAAAAAAAGAAAAGGAAACAAATGTAAAACTAAGTGTTGCTAGAGCCTAGGAGAGCTCTGATGAACAGGATGGAAGAGAAAGTTGTTAGATTGAAAAACGAAAACATTCTATATTTGGAGAATTATTAGATTTCAAAACATTTTAGAAATCATATTTGCAGTGGAATCAACATATACAAATCATCATGCCAATCCATACATGATATGGTGTAAGGATAACAATAAACATAAACAATATGAAGAGTATTACCGACTCCTTTGCTACAGCTTTAATTCCTTGTTGCGCTATCCTCTCCT
>JANTPM010000009.1:18576586-18594179 GCA_025434745.1 Erythroxylum divaricatum
TTCAAAGCGTTGGATTCCTAAGACAGTGAATTACATTTTAATGAGAAATTTGTGAATTTTTGAGATTAAATTGAGGTTGATTAAATTAATCAAATTGAGTCGGGAAAGTTTCCAAACATAGTTCAGTATTTTAAGAAATTCGGGATCTGTGGTGATCTGATTGAAGTGATTCTTGAGGAAAAATAAAATTAAGACATAGGGATACAAGTCATATGAAGAAAGTGAATTTTAATTTAGCCCCTAAGACTTTCAATTTCTGAATTGAAGTTCGAATTCGTGTGCAGTCTTGGATTAGGAACATCTGAACGTATTTTAGCCATCACTTTTGATCTAGAAATCCAAATGAGGCAATTCTCGATTTGGATTAAACTAGAGAAATGGGGATACAATTGTTATGAAGAAATCGAGTTTCAATTTTGTCTTTAAGGACATAAAGTGTTGTATGGAATTAATCGTGCTGGAAAATGATTTAGCATAAGACATATCTGCAATATTTTGCGCATAACTTTTGATGTAGTACTCTAAATTGGATGATTCTGGTGGCATTATGAAATTAAGACAATAAGGAACAATTTTTTAGAAGAAAATTTTAGCAAATTCTTTCAAATTGGTAGTGCGAATCATATCCGAAAGGAAGCATAAAAGAATTAAGACCTTAGGCTTAAGTGGAAGGGCTTTTTGGTCTTTTATCCTTCATTTAATGGCATGGCCTCTTAAAACATTAAGAGTTATCGTTTTTAAAGGAGGAAGTCAACTTTAAGAGGAAAGAAGAATAAAATAAGAAGAGAGAAAGGAAGGGAGAGCTTCGGCCATGGAGAAAGAAGAGAGAGAAGTTAGAGATTTCAAAATTTTTTTAGGGTTCTAGCATGATTTTCGTATGGATTCAAAGGAAAAAGGTGGAAGAGCATGGGAGCTTCATCAAGACCTAAGAAATTTCGAAATTGAAGGAGAAATAAGGTAAGAGAAAATTTTGAGTTTTGAGTTTTTCTTGATTTTTTGGTTTAGAATCATGGGAAATGGTATGGGTTTGTGGAGTATGAAATCAATTTTGATGATTGCTAAGTATTATGGGTTTAATTTTAGTTGGAAATTAATTGGAGTTTATGCCCAATTTTGAAATTTGGCGGTTTTGAAAATTGATGATTTAGATAGCTTGATTTTATATGGAATTGGTGTTTTCTAAGCTCAATTTGAGAAATTAAGTTATTTATGATATTGAATTTGGGTGAATTGGTTTAGGTCAATTTTGGAATTTGGGGATTTTCGAAATTGTTGATTTAGATAGCTTGAAAATATGAGGGATTTGAGTTTTCCAAACTCAATTTGAGTAGTTATGCATTTTATGATGTTGAATTTGGGTAATTTTGGTTTAGGAAATTTTAATGTGGAAGAAAGAAGGAGGCTTTGGAGCAATTGAGGCACAAAGCAAGTTGTTAGCATGGATATGAGGTGGGTAATGTATTTATATTTTGAATTATAAGTCATTTATTGATTTTTGAAAATTCAAGAAAGTGAAAGAAAAGATTTTCGAATTTTAATCGTTTCCGAATGATTTGTGAAAAATTATTACAAGCTTAAATTCATTGTTTTAAATGATTTGATAAATCGATAGAAATTTCTGAAAATTCATTTGTTATGAATGCATTGATAAATTATGCAAATTGTTGAAATCATTGATTGATTGAATTGATTGAATTGTATGAATTATGTGAAACTGTGAATGTGAATGTATCCAGTATGACACACATGAAAATCAAGTTTCGAAATGTGCCTTCGGGCAATTTGATTTTCAAGTATGATTATGTATTATGTAGGTTTGGTTAGGTCCCATAAGTTAGAGTCAATGCACTGTCTCGTTTATAGGCTTCACCCGCCTGCTCGCTAGTGGCACTGGAGCTCCGATTTCGGACTCCCATAAGTTCACAGCTGCACAGGACCGCTATGCGGGACTGTGCAGTACGTCCCGTTTTGGACCGACCCAAACCATTCTGTTATGTTTTGTGCTTTTGTTTCGTTTCTTAATGTGATGCATTCATGATTTGAAATTGTGCATGATTTGAGAATTTTTGAAGGAATGAGAAATTAAGTTTTGGAATTTTGAGAAAGGAAAATTCGAGATTTTCAATTGTGAAAGTTTTGAAACAGTTTATGAACGATTCGAAAAGTTGAAAAGTTTAAAAAATGAGCTTTTGATGAAATATTTCTGTAAATCTTTATAACTGGAAGATAAGTTTTGAAAATGCTTTTGCTTATGTTTCAAATTATAAATATATTATCCACGAGCTATTTCAGCTCACCCCCTTTCATCCCCATCTCCAGGTTTCGAGCAGGAGATCGGATGAAAGAAAGTCGACGCATTTGTTCAATTTTGCTTATCTTGTGTTTTGTGTAAATTTGGATCTTAGTTTTGGATTTGTGTATGGCTTGGAATGCCATTAAGATTTTTGGTAAGCATTAATTTATGATGTATATGCATTATAAAGTTATGTATGGATTTAAGTTTATGTATGATTATGAAATTGGATTATGTAAGTAAATGATGGATTTATGTTTTGAGTTGAAGTACAAACTTTGTGTATGGTTATGATATATGATGGGATTGATTTCTGAGTATGAAATTTGATTGAGAATTTTGAAGTGCTAGGTATAGGATTGCGTTTGTTTGTGTTTGGATTTCCGGACGGGAGGTCCGATGACTTGGAGTTTGTTTGGGGAAATTTAGAAGTGTGTTTCTTTTGTTTTGCAGAAATTTTTGGGTTTCTGAAAATGCAGCCGTTATGCTGCCGAAATTTCGTTAAATTGTGTATGGCTTGTTTGGGAATAAGATTTGTGTGATTATTTTTATGGCAAAGGAAAATTAGAATAAGAGTTTTAAAGATGAATTTAAGATATGCATGATTAAGAGAAATCTAGTAATTTGAGGTTATGGATCATTATGGCAAAAGATAGTGACATTGGAATGGTTAAATTCCTATTGAATATGGATTAGTTTTATTTTTGAATAAGATTGAATAAAGTGAAAAGGAAAAAAAAATAATTATACCGATTTTCGGATTGGTTTAGTCTTAGGGTTCCAACACGACGAGGATTTTTAAGAATTTTCGTTACCGGATGTCGGACTTTGTTTGCTTCGATTTCGACTTCTTTATCGATTCACTTCGCTTCGAAATCCGTTTCTTTCGAATTCCACGATTTGCATTCGATTTTGTTCCACTTTTGGTTATCCGATTGCTCTGAGTTTTCGAATCGAATTCGTTTCGCTTTATCGATTGCTTCGATTTCCGATTAGCTTCGTGTTCGTTTCGTTTCATTCGCTTTGGTTTTCGATTTCGTATGTTGGCTTCGGTTTTCGTTTTTGCTTTTCCGATTGGGATCTGGTCTCCGGATCGGGTGCCAACATATTAATTGTGGTTATTATTTATATGTAAAATATTTAAAAATTATTTTTATTTCAAATTAATTATCATTATTATTTATTATTAAGATTTTTAAAAGCATGGTTGATGTAAACAGTAAACTAGTACAGTATACAGTACAACAGTATAATATATCAATATAAACTATTTTGCAATTTTTAAAAATTTTAGGAGGCTATTTTTTAAATTTAAAAAATTTTCCAAAACGGTATCCGGTATCGGTTGATACCGATATAGTTCTGTTCTAGAACTCAATTCGGTACCAAACCTAATTCCATACTCATGACATTGGATTATACCGATTTAACTTTTCGCGTGTATCTAACAATATAACTTTAAATGACATTTCTTATTTAAAGCGATGGCTTCGGACGTAACCTAATGAAAGTCAAAAGTACAGTTGACTTCTTCCGAAGCAAGCTTCTTTTGAGTACTATTTATTCGGGAAGCTCAAAGCCTTCGAACGACAACGTTTGAAAAACTCTCGCTTTTCCTACCTCGCACTCTCTCTTAAAAAATCCCTCCTCTCCTCTCCATTCTTTCCTTCTACTAACACTAGAAAATGGCGATATGCCTTAAAGTTGACGAGCTTCGAGCAGAACTCGCCAAGCGGGGACTCAACGCCATCGGAACCAAGCCCTCACTGGTCCGTCGGCTCGAGTCGGCTATGGAGGAAGAGCAGAAACGGCCGGCGAGCGCACTCGATGTTGACGGTAACCGGAAACGAGTAAGGGACCCCCAGGATGGGAACTCCGACCGACCGGAGAAAATTAAGGCCGTTGAGAAGTACATTGGCTTCAATGTTAAACAATTGCGCGAAGAAGCAAAGCTTCGAGGAGTTTCTACTGCTGGCTCTAAGAAAGAACTACTGGAGAGGCTTTGCTGTGATGCACGAGACAACGATCACCATCTTATTGCTGTTCAAGGTAGTGTACCGAATTCTCACGTGGATTAAACAAGTCACTGGGTTGGACTTAAAGTGGGTTTGTGACTGTGTTCCAGATAAAGAAGAGGAGAAGGAGGTTAAAGAGGAGAAAACTGTAACTGCCACAAAAAAGGGCTCTGTGGTGCTGGATCAATACCTTCCTGATCAGATAAAGACAGAATATCATGTTTTGCAACTGGCAAGTCATGCATTTTGTAGAATGTGCATAATTTAGACTAGAAAAAAGCACTTATTGAATAAGCAGTTTGTTGAGTTGCTCTCATCATTCTATGCTAATTTTATTTTCTAGTACGCAGGGTGATGATATCTACGATGCGATGTTGAATCAAACAAATGTTGGGGATAACAATAACAAGTTTTATGTAATTCAACTTCTAGGTGAGACAATAATTGCATGATTTCTTAAGTGTGAGAATGCATATGAAGCTTGGCATTTATTCCACATAAAACAAGAATTCTTTTGATTATGCTTATATCAACAGTTTGCGATCAAGGTTACTGGGGCAAAAAAGTTCTGGTGTGATCTTGGTGCTTGACATACCGAGATGTTTATAATGTTAAAAGCCATATGTAATGACGTCATATAGACAGTTGATATGGGTATTGTTCATCAAGTATTTAATTGAACCTTGTTTGCAGAATCTGATGATGGTGGCAGATATATGGTGTATAATAGATGGGGTAGGGTAGGTGTAAAAGGTCAAGATAAATTATTTGGACCCTACACAAGAGATACGGCAATTTGTGAGTTTGAGCAGAAGTTCTATGCCAAAACAAAGAACTACTGGTCTGATCGAAAGGAGTTCAAATGTTACCCAAAGTGCTATGCCTGGTTGGAAATGGACTACAGTGAAAAGGAAACAGCGGTAAGTTGTCTTCTCGCTTAACACATCTCTTTAGACCCCAGTGTTCTGGGCATTTTCTTGCATCAAGGTAGCTTTTTTAAATATACCATCATTGTTTTCCTTTAAGAAAATATCTTTTTAGGGAAAGTAGTTATGTAGGAAATAAAAAGAAATCCTGCTTAATAGCAATATTTCTTGTTGATGTTTATTAAGAATGAAACTTGATATTTGTAACACTTTATCAAAACAGTTGTCCAACTTGCTGAGGTTGTCTGTGCAGCTGTTTGGTCTTATGTGCTACCATTTTGATTTCAACACTGCCATTAAACGCTTCTAAGACAATTGTTTTATTAGGTTGAAGAAAAGAGCAACTCTAATTTGGCAATTCAACCTCGGGAAACAAAACTTGAACCCCGTGTTGCAAGATTCATATCTCTTATATGCAATGTTAGCATGATGAAGCAGCAAATGATGGAAATAGGTTGGTTATATTATTCCCCGTGGGGGTCAAATCATGGCTGATACATAATGTGTTCGTTAAATCTTTGAAGTACTTCTGTTACATGGTCTTTTCTTTTTCTGATATCTTCACTTTCTTAAGATATTCTTTTATTATACAATTTCTTATTTCGGTAATACATCATGCATAGGTTATAATGCAAATAAATTGCCACTTGGGAAACTAAGCAAGTCAACAATATCTAAGGTAAGTGTTTCAATCATGCTGCTTATGATGTGTGCGCTTTCTGTCTGTTGGTATTTGCATTAAGTCATAAATGAGCACCTTTGTATCTAGGGCTATGAAGTCTTAAAGAAGATTTCTGAGGTAATTGACACAGCAAATAGAGTGAAACTTGAGCAATTAAGTGGGTAAGGATAGTTATATGATCTGGTATCATCCTGATTTTACTATTTGCCCTGTTCTTTTAGCTTAAAGATAGTGCAATGCTGCTTAGGAGAAGTTTGGGAAATTTTAATTTTTAGTCAATCTTATCTGTTACAGGGAATTTTACACGGTTATTCCCCATGACTTTGGATTTAAAAAGATGCGTGAGTTGCTTACTGTCTCCATCCCTAATTTTGCATCTTCAGTTCTGGAAAGGATCTCAACTAATAATGAATGTGTTATGGCAGGCGAGTTTGTCATCGATACTCCGCAAAAGTTGAAGTCCAAGTTAGAGATGGTGATTCCTTTTCTACAATTACATAATATTTTGGTTAATTTAAATTAAGCTTAGTAAGGTTTATTTGCAAGCCTTCCTTGGCCAAAGTTATGTGGTGTGGATCTTGTATAACAATGAACATATTTGTTTCAAGTTTTGAGATACGGTGCTGAGTTCCTTGTTCTAATCGAAGGTTGAAGCCTTGGGGGAGATTGAAGTAGCAACAAGATTGTTGGCGGATGAACCTGGATTGCAGGTATATTTTTTTGCTCTCCTTTTTAGATGACATGTGTAACGTGAATATCTCTGATAATCGAAGGGTTTCTCAAATCAAAGCTCACTTAGCTTTACTAATACTCCGCTTAGATATGAAAAGATACTGGCTGAAACTTGTTATAACAAATGAATTCTGTCTGAAGGAACGGTGTTTTGTTATGCTATGCAGTAGTTAAAGTTCCAGTACTGCTTTCAATCAATAATTTTCTAAGCTAGATGCTCTTTTGCCTGCTTTTCTGAACCACATATTGATAATTTATTATGTTTTGGGTCCCTGCTTTTCTTTTCTCCCAGTAACAGTCTGCAGGAGCTGATTTGCATATAGTGTTTGTGCATACCTGTTTCTGAGAAGTACAATTCTTAATTGTCTATTTCTTATTGTCCTGCTTTTCAAAAAATTAAGTTTTTCAAGGTTATACGGAGTACCTATTACTTATCTGACTCTCATGTTTGCCTCTTGCCCACTGGTGTCTTAGATGTTCTAATTCAAGTTTCTGCTTGTCACAGGATGATCCTCTCTATTCTCATTACAGTCGCCTACACTGTGAGCTCTCACCAGTTGAACTTGATTCTGAGGAGTTCTGTTTGGTAAATTTTGATACCCTCTTCTTATATTAAAAATTTCAGAATTTGAAACAATTATTTTTATGAAAAAGGAGCTTGGGTTGAAAGTTGAGGATGTTGTTGGAGCATTGGAGCTTCATAAGAAACTTACGGCTTGAAGTATGCTATCTGCAAGGAAAACTCACTTTTGGTGTTGTAATAGATTATTGAATGATGTTGGAATTTGTTTTTGTATCATGGATTTAGTTTTGATTTTAATATTTATACTTTCTACCTGTTGTCAGATAGCAAGGTATTTGCAGAATACTCATGCCAAAACACATTCACAATATACCGTTGACATTGTTCAAGTTTTCAAAGTCTCAAAAGAGGGTGAAAATGAACGCTTCAGGAAGGTGATAATGGCTTTAGAATATTTCCCTAGTTTCATGAAGTAGTTAAGCATTTTCAACTTATTGTAATTAAGGTACCTTTAAATCTTATGAGCAGTTCTCTGATACAAGAAATAGAATGCTTTTATGGCACGGTTCTCGCCTTACAAATTGGACTGGTATTCTATCACAAGGTCATTTTACAAGCTCATATATTTCTTGTTACTTGCATATTCACGTTTGCCTGCTATTAGTGCAAGTGCCTGGGGTATATATTCATTCAATTAATGATTTTGCTAAGCTTGTGGCATTAATAGCCAGAAACTGCAACTTTGGATTTGAATTTATTCAGGTTTGCGTATTGCTCCTCCTGAAGCACCTGTAACAGGATACATGTTTGGAAAAGGTGTTTACTTTGCTGATATGTTCTCCAAAAGTGCAAATTACTGCTATGCAAGCAATGCTGCTCCGGCAGGGGTGTTACTGTTATGTGAGGTATGCTTATGCTGAAAGACTTCATAATGATAGCATATGTTCTGACCATCGAAAGAGAGAAGAATTCCTTACGTATACATGAACTATACAAACAATCCTTGTGGTATGATCAGCCAGACCTTAGATATAAATTTTCATGCTCTTGTTGTAAGTATCCTGATGAATATTTGGACTGCATCTTAGTATGTGAAGATTGGCCTGCATCTTTCCAGAGTAACATCCCAACGATGAAATGGTGCCTTTCATTTTGAGTGCAACTTGAGTTGTTCTATTGTGTTCTGATGTTTTGTCTGTGACTTGACTTTGTATGGTTGTCATTTTTTGTAGTTATATTTTGTCATTGTAATTCTGAATCATGCTCTTTCTAGGTTGCACTTGGAGACATGGCTGAACTTCTGCATGCGAAATATGATGCTGATAGGTTGCCTGATGGGAAACAAAGGTTTGTTCATCAATATTTTGTTGAAAATTTTCTTTCAGCTTTTTAGTTGCTATATTGAATTAGTATTACTTCTACAACATTGTGAGTTTTAAATATGCAAGATTCACGAGGATAATGTCTTCACTCACTCGTCAGTAATTTTGATTATCTGCACCCACAGGCCTTAACATTTTTATATTTGAAATTTGACCCCATGTGCCCATTCTTTCCCTACCTTAGGAGACCGATTTACAATTAGAAGTTGTGGTTCAATTGTCTTCACAGTGGAGAGGTGATCATTGCATGGACAACCTTTTTCTCTCCTATTCCCTTCTATAGTGTGCAATTTTGAATTTTCTACAACAACAGATGCGCACATAGTTTTTTACTTGTTTGGATGCGGATTCACTTGACATAATTATTGCAGCACAAAAGGAGTCGGAGAAACTGGACCAGCTCTCTCGGAGGCCAGGACACTTGAGGATGGTGTTCTTGTACCCTTGGGGAAGCCGAAGAAGCAACTTGGCCCAAAGGTATAAACATGTGCTTGTGGTAGAATCCTCAATTGAAAATTGTCTTTTAATATTGTGGTTAATACATAGTTGGGATGGCTTGGATGTTTCTTTGACATCTTGTTTGAATGTTTTTGTAGGGTTCATTACTATACAATGAGTATATAGTCTACGATGTGGATCAGATTAGAATGCGCTATGCGGTTCAAGTGAATTTCAAATACAAGCATTGACAATCATCAATATGATCTTCCAGTTTTCCATCTCAAAGTTAGTAGTTCTGCTCTGAGTTCAAACCGTTGAGATTCCTCGTAATGTAAATGCTGTTACTCGTTAAATGTCTGCTTCCTAGCAAGTAGGAACAAGGTTATTGGTCTGCAATTCATGAACCAAATGAGTTGAGACGTGTAATGTGGAACACATTTTCCCTGGTATCTGAATATCGCATAATTTATGCAAGAAAATTATGCGCAGAGATCCTTTGCAAACTACTCCTTACTAACTGAATCTGCATTTAGATGAACAATTGAGGACTTCTTGCTTTTGGACGCTTTTATCTTCCATATTTGGCAACTTGCTTCAGCGTTGTCGATATGATTCTGACACAAACTTACATACCCCTTATTTGGGTTCAATACGCAAGTGAAATGATTCCTGTAGCCTGTTTTATGGGTCGTCACTGCCTTGGATTATCGTGTTTCTGCTATGCCTCCTTCGGCCTTCCTGGGGCAGGGGCAGAGGCAGAGTCAAATATATGCATCAAGTGCAGTAGAATTTAGCTTCTTGGAAGCATGAGTGAGTAAAAGGTTCTCATTGACTATTTGAACAGATATGAGTGTAATAAAGCATTTACTACAATACCATCAAGAGCAGAGTGCACACGCTACCATTTATGTCTCTAGATTTCATCATGACCTCATGACAGAATCTATGTTCTTCCTCCACAAGACAAAAACCATGACGTCCATAACCCATTTCCCATCCAATTTTAAGAGGTGAGTTTCAGTTCACCCACCCCACTTGGACCTTACCCAGCCTTTAATGTTTCCATCGATTGGAGTCAATCAGTGATTACTTGTTATGGTATACGTTATCTATAACCCATATTAGTTCGAGCGCTTTTTAAGGAGTTGAAAAGTAATTGCTCTATGATCTTCACAAGCCTGATTCCAAGACGTATGCATGCGCAGAACAAGTTCAAGTTTAGATTTCACTTGTGAGTTCGTGTTTGATATACGAAGTTTTGAATTGCAAATTACAGTTACGCAGTAGTTTCGAGAAATTGTATCAATTGCAAATGATTGTGGCTTGTTTAGAGTTCCCATGCAAATCATGCTATATTTGCTGTAACATAAAACAGGATGGATGGGTTTCCAAAATCATGACTGGATTTTTTTTTTAAAAATGTAAATGGAAAGAGTACATTATATACTAATGAGGCGTGGGAAACTACGTCCTGATTGATCTTCTAAAAGAAGATTCTGGCAGCCTAAAGGCGGAACATCAAAATAAGTGATCCCAACGTCGCCAAGACAGGCCTGGGTAGCAAGTCAATCTGTGCATTTGTTGCTCTTTCGGTGCACATATCGATGAACAACAACCCAGTTTCTGATGAGAAGCTCGAGGATATTCATGACGAGAGGGTTGTCAGACTGAGAGTGGGATGTCACAGAGGAAAGGAACTGACGCACGACCATCGAGTCTTCTTCCAGCTCTATTCGACGAAAACCTAAACGTCAAACCATGGTGAAGCCTGTATAAACAGATCAGAGTATCGCTAATTGCGGGGAGCAACAGTACAGGTACTATAAATGTTGAAGCACAGCGTTGGTGTTATACTATGCAAGCATTCCATTCCAACCCAATAACTCTGTTCATTTGGCTCAAGACTTCCTACTGGACTTGATGAAAACCCACCATAAATTCTGGGGGAAAAGCTGGTGCCTATTCCTTTAGAGGGGAATCATATCTTCCTAGGGAGCAGCACTCGCAAAACTCTTCAAAGAAACACGCACACTTTACTCTCCACATACTCAAAAACTCTGGACCAACACGCAAGCCCTACGTCTACGTGCACTCTTCAAGTTATTCTCGTCAACCCGTTGCACCAGCAAAGGTTCTATCTTCCCATATCATTATTTCCTTTTTTTTTTTTTCAATCAACCCACCCCACTCCTCAGCCTCTGTGGGACCATAAAGTCATGGAATGGAGGGTTCGTGATCCAAAGGCTAGAATTTGATAGCTAGGCAAATGTTAATGTAGTTGGAAATGCAGGCCTCTTTCATCACAGTCCACAGACGAACGGAGGGTTTTTGGATTTTGAGAATTTAAGGCCAGACATGACCTTGCGTGATTCTTCCCTCAGATATAACAAATGCATTTCTATACAACCCAACCACCATGATTGTATGGGATGGTCGCACCATCGCTTAATTTTTACTCATTAACCTTTTCTTGGCTTTAAATAAACCAAACTTTCTGTCCTTGTCTGCCCTGTGTCCCCTCCTCTGTTTCTACATCTCTCTGTCTCTGTGTTGCTCAGAAGAGTGTGCCATGTATCATCACCACTTGCACCTATAAGTACAACTCAAGTGAATCACCTTCAACATAGCATATCCTCCTCCTCCTCAAGTCCTGCATGCTTCGATGGGTGAGTAGTTCCTCGTTGGAGAAGCAGGGCACGTGCAAATCTCCAACGTCAATGAACTCATTGCACGTGCTCTCCCTCTCCAACATGGGCTCCTCATCTTGCTTTCTCCCTCCAGTAGCAATGATCTCCTCAACTGGTGCAGCATCTTCTTGCGCAGGTACGCAAAGACTCTCCTCCCCCAAAGCCCATGCGCTTCAACTCATGTTTTTTGGATTACTGAAACTCACCTTCCAACCCAATTCACTTGCAGATAATACTGTCGTATGTTAACAACATATATGTTCATTACACTTCACCATTTGCCTTCAGATTTTCTTCGTAAAAAATTCTACTAAAAATCTACCTTTTTTGTCCTGCTCCATGTTAAGAAGTGCTGTGATTTTCTTGCACCCGTTGGCTTCCTGAAACTTTGGATCACAGCCTCCATTCCAAGGCTACGGGCAAAGACTTGCCACTTTACGTAAGACAGCGGATGAGTGTTTACAGATGACAATGTATAAATAATCTAATGTTGGAAGGAACAAGATGACACATGCAGTCGCCCTACTTAGCCAAGCATCCATATACGAAGTGAAAGTGAAACACAATCGAGAAAAGCTACTTCTACGTCAGAGAGCTGGAACTTGGAACCAATCTAAAGATTTTACAAAAGTAATACTAACAATCTTAAATTAACAACTTTTAATTATGGAATGATCTAAGCTTAGGAAACATGACAGTTATAATTTGACTGTTTACTAAGCATGGGAATTAAGATTCGGAAATGTTTAATAACAGGCAGTGAGTTAACAGTGTTTGCCTCTTCAACTTTCTCACCTCTTTCACTAGCTCCTCTCCGCCATCTACTTAATGAGACTCTTCGCCGTCTTCATTTCAGGATTCTCAGAGCTGGCGTCTTCTTTTAAACTGCGCTAACATTTATTGATAATCCTTCCTAAATTTCTATAAAGTTAAAATCTTTGCACACCAGTTACGTTAAGACTGCTGATTTCGTCGAAATCCCATAGCATAAGTACTAAATATTTTAAAATTCCTTTTGCTTTCCGTTTATCAGAAGCTCGTAATCAATTAATCGCCGTTAAAGAAAACTAAAAAGAGAAATAACGGAAAGAAAAGTTGGTCAGCTCTTTCACAGGATATCTATTTAGATGATGAATGAACTGGTCACTACCTTACCAAGTAATTTGGAGAGGAGCAGCCATTTCTGTTTCAACCCCTGTAAGGGTTAACGAAATTAGGGATTTTTAAATTTGGAAAAATTGGGTTTAAATATTTAGTTAATTTAGGCTTTAATAAAAACCCTAATTTCAAATAGACCTTGCGCTGTGCGAGATTAATTGTCTAAATGGCACTGAGGTCCAAAAGAAAAAATAAAAAAATTGCATATAGAAAATTTTAATAGAGGGTTAAGTTTTTATGACTAAAATACATTTAACGATATCTTTTATCCTTTGGTACGTTATGCCTCCTCTATTTTAAAAATAGGCTTATTACTTCCTTTGACCTTCAGCAAAAAAAACTTAAAATTCAAAATGACTTTTTTACTTCTATATTATTATGACATCATCATAACTGTACATGTTGTATTTTTAATTTTGTTTTATAAATAAATTTTCTTTTTTAATTTTTCTATAAATTAATAGTCATAAAGTGCAATTATGAAGATAATGATATTTTTAATAATTTTTTCCTTTTCTATTTGTTAACAGTTAAAATGTAATTCATGCTTAAAATAATTTTTATTTTTGAAATAGAAGGTATAATGAAATAAAGCAAAAAATATAGGGATTTAATATATTTTAGTCCACAAACGGCTAAAAGGTTATTTTTTGTCCCAAAAAAATGTAACATGTACAGTTGTGGTGATATCATCACAATACATGGTAGAAAAGTTTTATTAATTCTAAGCTCCTTTTTTTTGTATAAAGGGAGAAAAACATCAAAGATTACATAACGAGTCTGGGGAAGCAGATCCCTGAAGTATCCTTGTCAAGGAAGCGTTGGCACCCAATAGGTGTAGTAGCAAAAAAGGTGAGACCGACAGTAGAAAGGTCTGTGTGAGTAGCAAGCCAGTCAGTACATCTGTTGTTTTCTCGGTAAACATGCTGATATGTAACAGACCAATTCCGCGTGAGAAGCTCATGGACTCCCATGACAATGTGGTTGAGCGCCTGGGAACGACGATCCGAGGAAAAAATGAGAAGGTGCACCGTGAGGTAATAAATTATTTTTAAAATAGAGGGAAACATAACGTACCAAAAGATAAAACATAGGGGGTTAAATATATTTTAGCCATTTTTATTAACTTAAGGGCCTATTTAAACATTTATCAAATGTTTGAATTTATTTAATGTTAAGAAGCTTTTTGATCCAGCTTTAATTTTAATGAAATTCTCTAAAATCTCTAGATCATTTCTGACTGCTTTTCCTTTTTATACCTATAAAAGTTTTCTTATTGATATAACTATTTAGCTTATTATTATTATTAAGCATTCATAATGTTGGAGATAATTTCTTTAATATTTTAGAATAACACTTACTTTAGGTTTTCTAAAAATTTATGATATTATCTAACTTACTAGTGGTGATCAAACTCTAGAATCTCATCACTCTTATTTTTTCCTTTTGTAAATGTGACGATTCATATCATTCTTTATGTTTTTATGATTAATTTTTTTAATCAAACTTGTTTCTATAAAATGATTTAGGCCTTATTCATATTAATATTGAATCTCATTAGTCATATTAACGAGGGTCATATCAAAATTTAGTATTGAAGTCATCTTTTTTATTTAGGTTTGTTTTTCAAATTGTTAAATTTTCAATACTCTTATATTTTTTCATACATTTAATTTCTTTATATGTTCTTGACATTTTAAAAATTCGATGAAAACAAATTGTTCTTAAATATCTAGTTTCCTATTTTTCATTTTTTTCAAGTTATTCAGAAAAAGGTAAAGAAAAGAAAAGGAAAAAGAAAAAAGAGAAAACCTATACATGTATAAATATCATACTTACTTAGGGTTTATAAAGAGAAGCCCTAAAAAGTCTTATTTAAAGCATACATAAGGGGCTAACAATTGTGCCATCCTTTAAAATTAAGGAGAACAAGGTACGTTTACATCATATAATTTATTTTCGTGTTATTTTGCTTTTTATAGTTATTTTGATTCGTTCTTGTCGAATTCTTCTTCTTCTCTATTTGGTTTAATTAGGTTCCAACGAGCACATTTTTCTATTTTGAATTTTCTATTTTATTGGCCTTTAGTTATGATTTTAAGTCTATCAAATTCACTTAATTTAAAACTATTGACAAAAGGGGGATTTAAACTAGCTTTCTTGATTTAAATTATCTAGTTTGCAAAAAAGTTTTAGTCAATATTTTAAGTTATAAATGAAGTGGATTTTGAGAAAAACACATGAGGAAATGATTTTGCTACTGTTGCAAGTTTATTATGACTAAAAATTCATCCAAAGACAAGGAAGTAAGTGGAGAGAAAAGAGTGGGAATAGACCACGAGCTCATCATGAACATCATATAAGACTAATATGAGTGGCTTATTTGACAACTAAGTGAAGTTAAGGATACATTAAAGAAATATGAAGCAGACATAACTATACTACAATGTAATTCACCTATATCTACTTAGATGGATGATTTTGAGGTGTATATAGGAGATTGATAGTGATAGTAAGTACTTTGGAGAGCTAAATTTAAGGTAAAAGAGGAGGTAAAACGTGAAGTCAAAGAGAGGGTAGATTTAGTATAGGCTATAATAGAAGGTACGAAGAATCATTTAACAATAATATGAACAATATTAAGATGATGATACCATCTTTGGTAGGAAAGATAAACCTAAATGCCTATTCGTAGTAGAGAATTAACATAGCTTATTTTGATTGTTACAACTTTTTAAAAGGAAAAAAAATTAGCTAACAGCTGAAGAGTTTATGATTATGCCTTAGAGTGGGGGGATCAACAAATTCTCACAAGGGGAAAGAATTGAGAGCCATGTATTAAGATGTGGGAGGAGATGCAATTGGAGATAAAGAAATGTTTTGTGTCAATTTCCTATTATATGAATCTCTATTAAAGGCAAAAAACATTAACTCAAGATTCCAAGAATATGGAGGAGTTCCATAAGGAGATGGGAGGTTACCAGAGTTAGAGTAAATATGAAGGAAGACCATAAAGCAACAATAACATCTATGAGTTAAATTAAGAAATTGCTAGGGTTGTAGAACTACACTATTACATAGTGATTGATGATTCGAATTCACATAACTATGAAATTAGAAAGACAACTCAAGAAGAGGCCAATTAACTGTTTTGGTGTTTCTAGTACATGTTTTTCATCATAGAGCAAACTTTAAAGTTAAGACGAAGATAAAATTCCAAAGCTAAAATGAATAGCCAAACTAAAAGTGCAGGCAACAGGTGGAGAACAAACTAAGATTGGTTCATTTTTAATAATTAGGATTCAACATATCAAGTGTTTCAAATGCCTAAGGAGAGAACATATAGCTTCATGATGTCCTAATAAGAGATTAATGATGATGAAAATGATGAAGAGCATGTGTTTAAGAGTGAAGAGGAGCAAACGAGAATATGCCTAATTTAAAGGACGATAGTGCTAATGAGTTCATTAAGAGGTTTGAAGAGAGGAGGATACCAGTCACTAAAAGGACTTTAAGCATATATGTTAGGAAGGATCATGTGAATGAATATTGGGATAATCTTTTTCATTCAAGGTGTTCTATCAATAACTGAGTTTATAATATTATCTTATATTAAAGATGTTGGACCCCGATCTTTAAGTGGAATTTAGAAATAATAAATGAAATTAAATTAGTATTTTTGTATATGTATTGTGTTATAGATATAATTGTGCTTTAAGAAAATTGATGAGAAAAGAATTGATTGGTTTTGATGACTTTAATATTTAAGTAGATTTGTATGATTTATGAAAGTTAAAGTGAATGAGTTGATGAAATGAAAGTTTTGCATATGTTTGATAAAGAGATGAGGTATTGTGTATTGTGTTTGAATGTGAATGATTGAAGTGTCGTGCAGGTTGTGTGGGTGTTTGAAGATTTTGGCAAGTGTAAATTTAGGGGAGATGTTGTCAAAATTTTCATTGGGCAGAAACTTTGACTGAGTTTTTGACCCCCCCTTCCCTTAGAGTTTTAATTAGATTGGAAGATCTTCATAAAACTTGTAGCTTCTGTTGAGAGTTTTATATCGCCATAAAGAATGACATTTTTCAATATCGAGATTGAAAGTTATGATCTTTCAAAGTTAAGTGTATTTTGTTTTGTTTTTGAAAATGCTATAAGTGTAGGATTGTTTATGCTGTGTTTTGAGGCGATTTTAGACCGATCTGTTTTGAATTAAGTTAAGTGGTCTACATGAAAGTCATAGAAGATTTTCCTAACTTTTCAATGATGTATCATATGCTATTTGTGGATGTGAGAATTGAAAAATATGAAATTTGGAAGTTTGGATGTGGTATAGGGTGACTAATTATTTGGCAGAATCTTTGATTAAAAAATTGACCTAGTTAGATGTTGAAATTACCTTTAAGTGCTTCATGAAAGTTTTAAATTATGTTTTGATCTGAAGTATGGAAATTTTGGGCTATGAAATAGGAAGATATGATTTTTACAAGTTGTTGTTACTGTTTGGGAAGAGTCTTAGTGGACAGAAACTTTGAAGTAGTTTTTGACTCCCTTAGAGGTCAAATTGATTTTTTTGTCCTTTATGAATGTTGTAGTTTGCTTTTTGATCTTTGTATTGATATAAAATATGACTTGTTTGGATTTTGGAGTTGAAAGATAGAAATTTTCAAAGTTGAGTATTTGTTTAGGGAAACATTAAATGGGATAGAAATTTTGATTAGAAATTTGAGCACTTTAGAGATGAAATTAGTTTT
>JANTPM010000009.1:18605586-18616863 GCA_025434745.1 Erythroxylum divaricatum
AAAGATATCTGTCAATTATTTTTTAATAAACAACTGTATAATATATTAATATGGACTATTTTGTAATTTTTAAAAAATTTAGGGACTATTTTATAAATTTAAAAAATATCCCAAAACGGTACCCGGTACCGACCGATACCGGTACAGTTCTGTTCCAGAGCTCAATTCGGTACCGAGTCCGGTACGGTATTCATAACATTGGTAAAGTTTTTAATAGAATAAAATGTAAATGAATGTAAGATTAAAAAATTGCTATTTGAGAGAGATGGAAGAGTTCATAGTATAATATAATAAAATGTTGTTCGGAATAAGGGTTTATATTATAATATAGTGAAAAGTTGTTTATCATTTTACATTTCTTCCTAAATTTTCAAATAAGAGATTTCTCATTTTTATTGTTTATAATAAAATAAGATGTAATATAAAACCCTCATCTTCTATTCCATTTCGTTCCATTCCATTATAAATCATTTTTTTAAACGAAGAAATAATATTATATTTTATTCTATTCTATTAGTGATAATAAATTATCAGTTAAGCATATTCTTAGATATTTCTTGGTAGCATTTCTTTTGGGAAATTAGTTTTTTTACTTTCCCTTTTTATGAATATCTGCAGTGAAATAAACATTTATATATAACTTGTACACATAATTTTAATATGGAAAAGACGACTCTTTGAAGAATTAATAACTGGAAAAGCCTGCAAATTTCAAATTCATATAGGTTCTCGCCGTTCCACTGTTGAAGTAGAGGGAAAAAGAAGAATGTAAAAAGGTTTGATCCATGAATCATTGAGATTCGTGAGAGCACAAAATGCTACAAGAGCTTTTACTAGCATTGTTGGGCTACACGGGAGATCTCATAATCGACGAGCGGGAACACCAAAGCTCCCTCGGCGTCAATTTATCCCCTGACGCTCCTATCTCCGACGAACGCTCATTCAAACTCGCTCCTGACATCTCCTTTCTCGAACCCAGCGACAGGTTACTTTCAAAATCCTAGCATTTCCATTTCTGTTTTTATTTAGGGTTTTATTCTTGCTAACCTGAGCCAATTTCTTTGTGTAGGGATCTTATTGAGAGGATTGTGACCTTAGGGTTTTACTACAGAGAGCTCGATCGCTTCGCAGCCAAGTCTCGCAACTTGAGCTGGATAAGGTCAGCAAATGCGACGGCTGCGTCGCCGTTGACGAGAATTGTGGAACTGTCGAACAAGAGAAGCTCGAGTGTGTATCGTAGGGCCATTGCTAATGGCATTATTGAGATATTGTCTGTGTATAGGTCTGCTGTGCTCCAAATTGAGCAGAAATTGCTGTCTGATACTCTTCCTATACTCAACACCCTAACCCAAGGCCTCAATAAGGTTTGGTCCTTCATTTTTCTTTTTTGTTTTCTTTGTTCTAATCGCTAATCGAGAGAAAAAAAAATCTTTTTTATATCCTCTCTTCCAGTTTTTTGTTCTTCTGCCTCCGCTATACGAGCTTGTTTTAGAAATTGAGCGCGATGATATTCGTGGGGGACAACTTCTAAATCTCTTGCATAAACGCTGTCATTGCGGTGTTCCAGAGTTGCAGACATCCATCCAAAGGTATGTATTTGCTTTCTTTTTACCTTATATGTGACTCATTTCATCCAGTGCTGGGAATGGAAGTGTTTGCTTGTAAAGTACTATAAATCTTGACTTATTTGCTGCCGGTTTTGTTTTAATATAATGATTCTTTTTCAAAAGGATAGGCTTCTTTGGCATGGGCATCAGGTCATGTATAATCAACTTGCTTCATGGATGGTTTACGGGATTCTTCAAGACCAGCATGGTGAATTCTTTATTCGAAAGTAATGCTAGTCCTCCTCTCATAACGTTATCAATGTTATTTTTTAACGGTCTGCTGCAGTGGAATGTGCAAAATTATTGTTCCCCATCTATTTTTATTCTGATTTAGTCTACCTTTTCTTAACAAAATTGCACTCTTTTCCATGCCTTTTGTCCTAATCATGCATCATACTTTTAAGACTGACATTTGGCTTGTTAAATTGTTCATCAGGCAAGAAGACCAAGATTTGGAGCATGGCTCGTCTCGTACAGATATAACGGGGAAATTGACTCGCTTGGTTACTGAAGATACTTCTTTGACTGACTGGCACTTGGGATTTCATATTTCTTTGGTATCTTTTAACCCCTGCTTTGATATGATTATATTCTGCCTCAGTCAATATTCTTATCCTTATTCTTCATTGTTCTGTTTTGCAGGATATGCTGCCTGAGTATGTCCATATGCGTGTTGCTGAATCAATTCTTTTTGCTGGCAAGGCCATAAGAGTACTCAGGAATCCAAGTCCTGCGTTTTGGGTCAAGGATCCTGTATATAATCAACAGGCACGAAGAAGTACGCAAAAAACTGAAGGGTTTACAATACGCTTGCCTTTACAGAAGGAGCCTTCTGCAGATGCAAATCTGCTTGGAGAAGAGCTACTTCCACAGTCTGAGGCTGATAAGATTGAATCAATGCTTCAAGACCTGAAGGTCCATTTCCTAACTGTTTTACCATATATAACATATCTTGTGCAGCAATTTGCTTGATAGAGTTTCCTTCTGCTATATTTTCTGCAGGAAGCATCTGAATTTCACAAAAGATCATTTGAATGTGCTGTCGACTCAATTCGGGCTATTGCAGCTAGTCATCTTTGGCAGGTGCTGCACATGAAGATTTTGTTTACTTATCCATTAGAACCTTTAATTTATGAAATTTCTGCTTGTACAGCTTGTAGTTGTGCGAGCTGATTTGAATGGTCACCTAAAGGCACTCAAAGACTATTTTCTTTTAGCAAAAGGAGATTTCTTTCAGGTAAAGATAGATAAAAAGTCAGATTTCATGTTTCATATTTATAATACTGGCCTGTCTTATAAGATTCTTACAGTTTCTTATATTGTACTGATTATGCCTTGTTAGCTTTGTATTTGCTTATTATTTTTGCTCGTGTCCATAACTAGTCTAGTAGGGGAGGGTCCTTTTTGAGATAATTCACCCATGTGATGTGATTATTGATTTTTTTATTTGTCACTAGAACAAAAAGATGACAACACTGGCTATTAATTCAGTGCATGATTGAATATTGCATAAGTGATATCAAACCGAATTCTTTTATTTGGTTTCGAATGATGATTTCAATGTAACATATTTTATGCGTAGGTTTTCTCTAAATGAAGTCTGAATATTCAGATGGCATAGAGCCTAATTTCATTTATTTCTCAAAAGTTAAATATTGATGGGGCATGATTATTGTTAATATGCCAGTGTTTTTTAGAGGAAAGTCGACAATTGATGCATTTACCACCTCGTCAATCAACTGCTGAAGCTGATCTCTTGGTCCCATTTCAGCTGGTAAGTTTAGCATTTAATATGCCTCTGGTGGCCATAATATTGACCATGATATGCCCATTTCAGCTCAATCCAAGTTCATTGTTATTTATGAAATAAAAAATATTGATCTACTCCAAAATGCAGGCTGCAATAAAGACAATCGGTGAGGAAGATAAATACTTCTCTAGAGTGTCGTTACGGTTGGATTCGAAGTCTTTACTTAAAAGTTTTGACAATATTGTGCTTTATTATCAGTTTTAAGATGGTGATTTTTCAAATTACCTTGGGATGTCTGCTAGGATGGCTTCTTTTGGGATCTCAGTTAAGTCCTCCCAAATGGATCAACCTAAAGCCACAGCATATATGGATGCAAACTTAGGTGCTACATTATCAAGTGCTTCTTCAGAGATGTCCCTTGATGGCTGGGATGGCATAGCGCTTGAGTACTCTGTGGACTGGCCCTTACAGTTGTTTTTCACTCAAGAGGTTCTGTCCAAGTAAGAATCTAATGATATTTATGTATGGGGATGCTTTTACTTATCTTCGGATATAATTGAAAACACAAATGGTTTCTTGAAACTAATGGTATTCGCAGCAGAACTGCTGCTTTGCCTCTACCTCCTTTTTTGTACATGCTAACATTAAGTGTGCTTCAGGTACTTGAGGGTTTTCCAGTATTTGCTACGTCTCAAACAAACACAAATGGAATTGGAGAAATCTTGGGCCTCAGTGATGCATCAAGGTCACACTGATTTTGCCAAGCGTCGCCATGACCGTATAAACTGCTCAGTGTTGCAGCAACGGCGCCAGCGCTTTAGACCAATGTGGCGTGTTAGAGAGCATATGGCTTTTTTGATCAGGAATCTACAGTTTTATATACAGGTAGGTGAGGCTGTCTATATTTTTTAAGAACTTCACTGCTCTATCCAGGTGACTGAGTGGGAAAGGATTTTGATAAGGGTTCATTCTTTAATGATCTCAATGAAATTTAGGAGTTAAGAATATGAACTTTTTCTGTTTTTACATCATTTTGTTTTCATTCTCATTCTTATTTGAGTTCATTGAGTTGCCTCAGTTACTTGTCTGATTATTTCCCTTCTGTCAAGGTGGATGTGATAGAATCTCAGTGGAATCTTTTGCAAGAACGCATTCAAAATTCTCACGACTTTACTGAACTTGTGGGCTTCCATCATGAGTATGTGCTACCGAACTACAAATGAACTTGTGATTCATATGTTCTGTTTGACTTATTTGTTGGCTGCACGATTTTCTTTTCGTTTCGGACTATTTCAGTGTCCCTACTCATGCTGTTATCAAGGTCATATTCTCTCTACATGTCAGCTCTAGTTTAACGCTTGCCCATTATTGCATTTATGAACAGGTATTTATCTGCTTTAATTTCACAGTCTTTCTTGGATATTGGCTCTGTCTCAAGGATTCTGGACAGCATAATGAAACTTTGCCTAAAATTCTGCTGGAGCATTGAGAACCAAGATAATAATCCAAGTACATCTGAACTGGAGCATATAACAGAGGTATTGGCTCTAAAATGTCACTATTTTGGATAGATGTGTGGTCTTGATTGGGTTCAACTTCAAGGCTTAACAAGCATATTGAATGCGTCATTTCAGGAACACAGTTTATTCTTTCAAGTCCTGTATAATTGGGTTTGCTCCATTTTTTGTCTTTCTTCCAGGTGTCTTTTATACGTTTGGAGTTCAGACAAACTGACAATGCTGCACTAGTTATTTGATGCGTGTTTTTAAATAAATCACTTGCTTGATGCCTTTCTTCATGCTTATCATTTTCGATGTTGTCAAGGGTTAAGAAATTGTTCTAAGTTGCTCAGTATATGAATGTTTCATTTTTTCTATTTCTTTTCCTGTTTTCTGTGCACAGGAATTTAACAAGAAATCCAATTCCTTATATACAATACTACGCAGTAGCAGGTTGGCAGGCAGTCAACGAGCCCCATTTCTCAGACGTTTCCTTTTGCGCTTGAACTTCAATTCATTCTTTGAGGTAAGGCGACTTTGTATGTCATTTGCTAAACCATCGCTGTTTTGGCAACTGTTTTTCAATTGTGTCCCATTTTTTGTGCAGGCAACTGCAAGAGGTGTGCTTAATGTTGTTAGACCATCTTCAGCACTTCCTATTTTAAGTCAACAGTAGTGGTAAACTTTTTGTGGGGTCAGCATCTTATCTCATCCCTCGTGGTGTTTTGTCATGATAGCAATGCTGTCATTCTGGACTTGGGAAACTTGGGGTATATAAACGCTTCATGTTGGTGGTAAGTTTTGAGTTGGACTCGTGTTTGGCTGACCAGTAGGTGGCTTCTTATGGTAGCCATGTTGATGTTTCCAAGTTCCTTGGTTTTATGATTTTCTTTTAGGTGACCATCTTGAAGGCAACTTTCTAGCTGAGGATGTGGCGTATGCCTCTGTTGCTTATTGATAAGTTAACTAGTGATTCTTTTGAAGGCTTAGAGTTAGGTTGGCTTCGCACAGGGCTTTTTCGCCCGTCTGCTGTTGACCCGTGGCTAAATATGAGTTTGAGTTGATACTGAAGTTGTGCCTTTGTAGCTGGTCCAAGCTGAACTTTTATCAGTATTTGTTTGTAGAATCGTGATTTTTATGCATGTACAGGAATTTGAGGCTTGTAAGATTATAAGACGTCAAGAAAGTTCTTCGGAATCTGGAAAGTTTGTTTATGTAGGAATCGAGGCATTTGTTTTATGTGGGAGGATGATTTAGCGGCCAAACTTTGAATCTTTGTATCAACCCTTGCAGGTTTGGCACAGATTTGCATGTATTTTGGTTTGACATCCAATAGAAAAATATTCTGGTTGTGATCAAGATGTTCCTTTTTTTTTTTTTGCTTTTTTCCCCCTTCTTTGATAGTAGAATCCCATTTCAAGAAATGGGTCAATCTGAACAACAAAAGATTTAACATGATGAACGTGGCAGGGGCAGGGATCCGCATGTTTCTGCCATGCCATTTCGTTATTCCCGTAAACAAATTAAAATGTTGGCAATGCTCGTAACAACCATGCTTATTGTCTCATTCATCAGTTGAATAAGATAATTACAAATCATGGCTGACTAAAAGAGTAAAACCAACAACAGCAAGAATCTGAAATTCAATAGTATCTATCTATACACAGTCAAAGTTCCTCGAATCCTTCTTCATCGCCTTCCTCCTCCACCCTCTGAAATTCTCTCCTCCACATTTCCATCTGTCGAAACAGAAGCCAGGAAGAAGGAATAAGATGACAACAATGTCAATGCTAATAGCATCCAATCATTTAATCAAGCCAAAGTTCAAGCAAACCATGGCATTTTAGGCGATCAAAACCTGATCATCTGAAAATCGTAGCTGTTCTGCAACAAATAGAATATGCAAATAGTCTCCAGGAGCCAATTCCTTGCCAAAGCTCCTTCCAACTTCATCATAGCTAATGGTGTCAACTCGGAAGCCATTATTCATGAGAAGTTTGTTCATCCTTTCGTTTGTGCTGGACTGCGTAAGAGACCAGACAATAGATGGCACCTTATTCAGGCATGCGGAAAAAAGTGAATAATAAAAGGGTGAAAACATCACCCTGATCATAGAGCAAACGGACCTTGATCCCAATTTCAGTTTCTGTCAACCATGCAGGCAATTCGCCCACAAACAGGCATCCTTTGGTAGCCAGACTACTAACTATATGCAAAATTTCTTCGAAACTGGCCAGTGTCATGACAGGAAGACCCTGCAAAAATATAGGAAGATGACTCCTATAGAGCCATGAAGTACCATTACATATCAAGGCTTAATTACCTGGATGACCCAGATACTTGGCCGATTCCCGTTGAAGCCTTTATTACGTAAGCTTTTCTGTAGGTTAGTGGACTCCAATGGAACATGAAGGAAGAAGCAGCTTCTTGGAATCTTGGCCCCAACACCTAATATATTCAAGCAGGTACAGTCATTACTAACGATAATAGCTACAAATGAAGACTTGATGAACCTATAAGGCAGCATAAAGTACAAAAACTGCAAACATAAGATAGCATCAAATCATCAGCTTCTCAAACTCTTAACAAATTCAATATGCTAATCAATGGGCAATTGATGCTTAAGACATTAAGCAAACATAACCTTGTGTTAGTTAAAATACGTGATTCATTTGTTATATCATCAATATTGCCAAGGCTACTATAAGATTCATATATCAAGTAATTGGAATATACTAAACCCGTAGAAATTATAAAATACTTTCAATATCAAACGTTATACACCTTGAAGCTTCTCAGTTGATTTTCTATATATCATTTCTGGGGATATATCAAAGATAATGGTCGAAGTCGGCCAGTGTAGTCTATAAGGCCTAGTGTCCATCCCATTGGTTAGTAACACAACCTGCGATACATGAGGAATTCTTTAGTACACAAATTCAAGAAAACATTCAACTTAGTTATACAGGTAAGTACCTGCTTAGTTCCGTCAATATGGTTCACTGTCTGAAGCAACTTATCATCGATAAACCTTGTCGCTAGACAATAATGGTGCGAGTATTTCTTCAAATCCATTTGCATATTAGGACGAACGAAACAACCGGCATATGGGTCTACGAAAAGAGGCTCTGAATATGCAAGCATCAACACAAATTACTTGGTACGATATTCCAAGAAAGTTTTTACAGAATCTTTTATCACTTGAAACATATAGAAGACTCGACTTTTAAGCCATGAACTCATAAGCTCTAACCCAGTGTTTGGCTAATGCTTGGTCTAAGACAAAAGGATTCTTCTTGCATAAATTAGAACTTAAATAACCATCGATTGCTATTCTAAGTGAGCCGTTCGACGGAATGCCTGACCCAAAACAAAAAGGTAGAAAGCATCGACCAGAATCAGGGAAACAAAGAAAAGGCTTTTACCAGGTCTATGGGTCTCCTGGAAACGAAGTGAAGCTGCATTAATGGCGGATTGGAGTAGTGGGTCATTTTCGCTATTGAGCTTGGCTTTGAAACCGCCATTTTTCTTCGGCTGTGAAGCTTGCTTGAACAACGAGCTCGGTATAGAAGCAGCTGGTGACCCCACATACCGCGACAAACATTCCATAATATACAGCAAAGTGACTTGACGCTTACAGATTATCTAGAGGACAACAAGAGTCTCCATCGTCTACCAGCAAATGATAAGAAGATCCACGAGGGCTCAACCCGCTTCTTTATCCACCTTCTCTTCGCTCCCCTTCTGCTTTTCCTTTTTCTTTTCTTTCTAAAATTACATATCAGTATTTTCTCTTATAAATATATAGTTGCATAGAATTTGGTTTTAGAGAAGCCGATGTAACGTGAACTAAACTAGGCCGAAGATAGAATAGTGACCAACTGATCTGAAACCTCAATCAATCTCCCCAGAATGGATCCCATTACCGATCTACATACCCCAGAATCCTCTGAGACACAGTCTGCTGAAGAGAGCAGCCCACAACAACAGCTTGCTATTGTACCATTTGCTTCACTCTCTCTTTCTCTCTCTAAAATCCTCCCCATCAACTTCTTCACAACACAACCCAAAACCTCTCTCTTGTTTTCCTCTGCTCCAAACAAGGTTAAAGTCCCAACACAAGCAGCTTCACTTACCCACCTTTCTCTCGCTACCACCTCCTCTCTTTCTCCTCCCAATTTCTCATTCAAGTCTACTATCTCCGCCAATCCTCTCCATGCCCCTCTCTCTCTCAACCCTCTCCGCCTTTCAGACCCGTCAAATGCCGCCGGAATTCGTCGAGCCTCCATCGTTTGGTTTCGCAATGACCTTCGCGTTCACGACAATGAATGTCTCAACAATGCCAACGATGAGTCAATGTCTGTTCTGCCCGTTTACTGCTTTGATCCGAGAGAGTACGGGAAATCATCATCTGGGTTTGATAAAACAAGGTCTTATCGTGCCACTTTTTTGATTGAATCGATCTCTGACCTTCGCAAGAATCTTCAGGCAAGAGGATCTGATCTTGTTGTGAGAGTAGGGAAACCTGAAACTGTTCTTGTTGAATTGGCAAAGGCAGTTGGTGCTGATGCCGTGTATGCACATAGAGAGGTGTCTCGAGAGCAGGTTAATACGGAGTTGAAGATTGAGACTGCGATGAAAGACGAGGGTGTAGAGGTTAAGTACTTTTGGGGCAGTACTTTGTATCATTTGGATGATTTGCCTTTTAAATTGGAAGATATGCCTTCACATTATGGAGGTTTTAGAAAAAAAGTACAGAGCACGGAGATAAGAAAGACAATTAAAGCATTGGATCAATTGAAGGGGTTGCCTTCAAGAGGAGACTTGGAACCTGGGGAAATTCCTTCTTTGCCGGATTTGGGACTCAACCCAACTCAGGTCTGATGGCTGTTTCTAACGTAATTACCTTCTGATATGCTTTTTGTTGTCACCAATTTATTAGTGATATCGAGATGTTTCTAGGGCCATGATTGTGATTCAGTTGTGATTTGCTGAACTTTTTAGAGGTTAATTACCAGTGAAGTGTGTATTTTGATTTTCGAAAATGGACTGTTTGTTAAAATAGTTGCTTCACAAATTGCAGCTAAAGAATTTTTCTTCATATTTGATTGTTGCAGCTTCTAAGCTGATTTTAAGACATGACTAGGAAAACTCTCTGTCAAAAATGTCCTATCTTAAATGCAACCTTCGTATTGTGTGCTAAATGTAGGATAGAAAAACAACTGCCGATACTTCCATGGTGGGTGGAGAAACTGAAGCATTACGGAGGCTGAAAAAGTTTGCAGTTGAGTGCCAAGCACAACCTGTAAAGGGGATTAATGGAACCCATGATAGCATCTGTGGTGCAAACTTTTCCTGCAAAATTTCTCCATGGCTAACCATGGGGTGCATCTCTCCACGATTCATGTTTGATGAGCTAAAGAGAACTGCTAACAAGTATGCTTCAAAATTTTCTTTCTTTTTGCTTTTTGTTTCTCTCTTTGATGATACCATGATATCATTTTACAAGTTATGTACTCGATGCATTTGAATAATTCAATTCGTAGAACTATTTCTGCTGCGTCAAACCTCAATGGTGGTGGTAGCAACTCACCAGATCCCGGAATGACCTGGTTGATGTTTGAGCTGCTGTGGAGGGATTTCTTCAGGTAACTTGAGAAACCATGATAAATCTTGGCATTTGTAACATAAGTCCGTGATTTGTGTGGCTAGCTTGAGGGTCAAAATATAAAAGAAAAATAGAGACTTACTTGAGGTTCTCTGAAGCTTTTTACTTCTTGGTGATTTCCTTTCTTATCGAGCATATAACTTGAAAATTTCATATTTACACCCTTTGTGCGACCGGGCTTCTGCAGATTCATTACCAGGAAATGCAGCTCACCGAAGAAACAGCTTGAACAAAGTCCAGCTACGGCTTGTACACCTGCCTTTGCTTAAGCTAGAACTCATCATGGCAGTGGAAAAAATTTGTGGAAAAGTCAGTTCTTTCATAATCAGTGAGATTACAAATTTGTAAACCTTTAGAATGCCGGAGTAGGGCTGCTCAAAGGGAGCTATTCGCTGTCAAACGTTTGTCATTTCTTACCAAATAAAAACGATTGAATATGGACCTTGATTAAGAGAGTATCAATGTGTCTTCTAGTAATGTCGTCTCTTCAATGATCTCCGGTCTGCCTCCACCTATTGCCATTGAATACACCAACCATTTTTCAGTATCTGCTGCTATGTTGCTGAATCAGTGTTGCCCTATTAGTTGTAAGATTTCTCGTTCATGGTTTGAGCAAACTTAGACCCTGAAACAGTAAAGATTGTTTCTCAATCTAGGGTTTAACAGGTTTAGGGTTTAAAGGGTTAAATACAATGTTTTAAAAATTGGACCGGACATTGAACCGGTCGAAGGAAAGGTTTAAGGTTTACAGAT
>JANTPM010000009.1:18651598-18656678 GCA_025434745.1 Erythroxylum divaricatum
AATTTTAATGCCAGTTGATACAAGATAGGAAACATCCATGCTGAGATTATGAATCCTTATGTAACTTTTGTAAACTTGAACACGGTCTAGATATACTCATATTAGAGATTATCAATTTTTATATGACTTTTTGGATATTTAGTGTTGGAGATCATGGTCAAAAACTTAAATTTTTTGTTTGGAAGTTACATAAGATTGTACATCCAAGTCTGCTCTAACCTTAGCTTGAATCAAGTGAATCAAAGACTGGTCTTCTTATTGGTCTAACAAACCTCTCAAATTAGTTCTCAAAGTGCCTTTGGAAGCTTGACTAACATGTATGTTTTTTGAATAAAACCATTCAAAGCCTATTTAATTCTCTTATATAACTGGTTTATCAAGCGTAATTAATGGATCTCTAGAATCTTGACTAATCATGCTCACATCATATTAGCCTTTAGTATTAAGTTTGCTTTAACTTAAGTTCTAAAGTTGCATTTGGTTCTTTGGCATATGAGTTGCCTACTGTGCTTTAAACCTATAAATCCTTATCTTGTGCCGCCTAAGTGCTAGTCTGGAAAGTGTCCATAAGTTCACCAAATTTACTTATAATGCAAATTTTATCAATAACACTTCATTCCTTATTAGGGATGGCAAATATGCTCGAGCTAGGTCTGAACCAAAGTCAACAAGATCAATTTGATTTTATTACGCTTTAGGTAGCCAAAGCCTAATTTTTTTAAAAAAAATGACATCATTTTATGTAAAATAACATCAATTTTCAAATTTTAAATTAAAAAAATCAGGTGGATTGGGTCCAATCAAACTTTGAAGCGCTCAAGCTCGATCAAGCTCAGTTTAGCTCTACTTATTGCTATCTATATTCTTAGCTTGATTAATATTTGAAGGTTTCCTTTGATAATGCATTGAAATTTTCACTTAAACAAGATTTCCTTCATCGTCTAGTTTATCTTCATAGTGCTAGGTAAATCTTTTTCTAATTCAAATTCAATACATATTTTGGCATACTTAAATCTTTTTAACAAAGTTGTATTTTCATTTAAGCATATCAATCACTTGATTCCACTAGAAAGGTAAATTTGCCTATTTCTATTCTTGACATAGACACGAAGACATATATTGAAATAATTCAATCTAGTTATATATCAATATTCCTAAAGTATACCATGGAAGTTAACCTAGATAGGCACCAACTTTTACCTTAGCTTTTCTAACATTAGGTCGGTGTGTCATTTTCGTAGGACTAAAAGTTTTCCTTTAACATATCAAAGCTCCCATTTAATAATTTTTCTCAAGTTAGACTCAATTATAAATTAAACATAAATAATTTAGTTTAATTTGCATGGGCTTGCTTTAAATCATGTTTACTCTATTTAGCAGCAGTCCACTTTTGTACTAAGAGAAGTATAGAGTATTTATCGACAAGGAAACTAACTAATGTTGTGAACTATTTGGAAGTCCTTGCATTGATAATTTTTATAGATAGGAAACAATTGGAATATCTTTGCTTGGGAGGAGGTAAAAACATGATATATTCAAAAAGAAAAATATATCCTACCATATCAGACCAAAAATAGTTTAGTGGTAGGGGAAGAAAAGGAACCGATGTTGAAAGAGTGACGAAAGAAGGAGGGGGATGGGGGGAGCCATGGACAAATAAGTTGGGAAATATCTAAAAAGATTTTTTAAAAAAGGTGTGAAGAAGAGAGGACAAAGAGGAGGGAAAAGTAATATTAGGTGAAGGCAAGATACTTTATGAAAGATAGGAAAACAAAAAAGAAAACATAATAAATTCAAATAGAGGAGAGACAACACTAATGAGAAAAACAAAGGTCTTGGATGAAGAAATTAAAAAAATCATTCTTAAAAATAAATAATTTGAAAATGATTTTAAGTGAAAAGAGTCTTGCCCAAAATAATTATTTAATAGGTCAAAAGTATATTTTAAACCCTAACGTTTACACCAAATTCTAAGTTGAACCCTAACATTTTGTGACATTCAAATTGAACCCCGATATTTACAAAATGTTCAAACTAGTCCTTACAAGGACTAAAAATTTGATAGTAGTTAACCTCATCAGTTAAAAGGACGAGAAGCCTCATCCCAATAAGTCGTACAATTTGGCCCCTAAAATTTCATATTGGGATTAGTAGAGATTGCAATGGCTTAAAAAAATCTAGATTTCCCTAATTTTATCGGACCCAATAAGCCTTGTTGGGTCCCGATTTCCTCTTTCTTATTAAATAAGCATGTTTAAATTATTTTTGAGTTTTAGTTTGCTAAATTCCTTTTAGTTAAAATAATTTGAGGTTTTAATGTTTAGGTGGATGGAATTTTAATGGAGGGATTAAGAGTTTAAATTAAAGGTGGTATGGAGTTAGAAATTAAAGGAAAGAGATGATATGGGGGTAATTTAGGAAGTCCACTAATGTTTTAAAGGTTAAGGCTTATAAGGAGGGGGTATTTTAGTCTTTTAAGATTCATGAAAGGAAGAAGGAAAGAAACAAATGGAGTGGCCGTATAGATGAATGAGGAGGACGAAAATTGCAAGTATAAAGAGAGGATAAGTGAAACTACATAGTTTTAGGCTTAGGTTTTAAAGTAAGAAACAAAACTTGCTAAGTCATTTAAAAGAGACCTACGAAAGTTACAAAGAAAAGAAGCAAGGGAGAGCTTCAGTTGAGTGGAGAAAAGAAGAAGAAGAAGAGGAGAAGATTAGGGCTTTGTCAATCTCTTGCTTTAGAAAAGAGAATTTGAGAGTTCTTTAAGAAGGAAAAAGGAAGAGGAAGGGTTTAAGCTTCCATTAGAAGCAAGAAGCAATTTCGTGGGTGACTTTTAAGGTGAGCTAGTTTCGAAATTCTTTGGAAATCCTTAATGGGTTTTGGTTTAAATGACTTAGGAAAAGTATGGGTAAGGTGTTATAGGATCAATTTCATGCTTTCATTTTCTAAGAATTGCCAATTTTGACATCTTATGTTAATGTGGGATTTTTTTGCTTTGATGAAGGGCAAGAGAGGCAAGAGGAGTTAGAGGGAAGGCAAATTGATCAAGCCGAAAGCTAAAGGAATTAAGGTGGGTGATACTTTAATAATTGAGTTAATAAGCATATTAATTTCTTGTTATAAATGCCATTTATTGCTTTCCAATGACTTACCAATATTGAATTTATTACTTTTTGAGATGGTTTAAACTTGTATTATGTGTCTTTTGTATGTAAATACATTGTGGAAATATTTGTAAAATTGTTTGTCAAGTGAAAAAGATTAGAACATGTGATTTTGGAAAAACGCCATTTTGGGCAATTATGTGTGAATTATGTGAAATGCATCATTATATAAGTTTGTGGTGGTCCCTTAAGAGTCAAGTGCACTTGTCTATCCATAGGCTTATCTCGCCTGCCCGCTAGTGACATTGGAGTTCCTCATGGACTCCCATAAGTTCACGGCTACACATGACCGCTTCGCGGAAATGTGTAGTACGTTCCGTTTGGATCCACCCAAACCATCTTCTATGTGTTTATGTGACATTGCTTTGTATTTGTTGTTTTTGTAAATGTTTTGATCAATTGAAAATGTTGAAAATTTCTAATGGCAAAAATGATTTTGTAAAGTTTGCTTTGAAAATAATTGTAAAAGGGATTTGCTTGCTTTCTTAATTGTTAAATTGTTACTCACTGAGCCGTCGAGCTCACACCCCATTTTTCCTTCCATAGGCGATAAGCGAGAAAATGAGTAATCCGCATCCGAGATTGGGGCATTACTCCTATGCATCTTAACTTTGAAGTCATCTTTTGGAAAACAAGGCTTTAAATAGCATTTTGGAGAAATGATCTTCCTTTGTGTTTTGACTTTTGGTACTTTTAATGTATTAGGTCTAAAATGCCCTCTAAAGCTTTGTAATAACTTATGTATTCATGTAAATGCAAGAGATTTGAATTTTAATGTATCTTATGTATGTTTCATAAAAATGTATTGTTGTATGTTTTGAATTTGACAAAAAGAGTAAGATTATGGTTGCTGCCATTTGAGTTTGTTTTTGGGTTTATATGGATTGATTTGGGAGTTGGGAGATTGAAGAATGTGGGGATTGAGTCTTGTGCAGGTGCTGGAAATTTGGTTGTGTGTTTGAAGATTTTCGCTAGTGACATTTTAAGGGAGATGCTGTCAAAATTTTTATAATGGGCAAAAATTTTTACTATATTTTTTACCCTCTTAGAGTTTGAATTGGATTGGAAGGTCTTCTTGAAGAATGTAGTTCATGTTTAGAACTTTTCATTGGTGCCTAATATGTCACTTTTGGACTTAGGGGTAAGAAGTTATAAGGTTTGAAAGAATGTTGTTACTGTTGGAAAGGGTATTGTCTAGGCAGTATCTTTAGCAGGTTTTTCACCTCTTTAGAGCCTTCATTGATTTTTGCATCCTTTATGAAAGATGGAGATTGTCTTTAACTCTTTCCGTTGATGTATAAGATTCCATTTTTGGGATTAGGAGTAAAAAGTTATGAGGCTTAGAAAGATTCAGTTACTGTTTGATTGGTCATTTTATAGGCAGTAGCTTTGAGAGAGTTTTTACCTCCTTTAGAGACTAAATTGATTTTTGTTTCCTTCATGAAATTTATAAATCGTCTTTTTATCTTTCCATTGATGTAAAATGTAACATTTTTGGCCCTTTTTGTTAAAAGATATGATTTTTCGAATTTCTGTCATTGTGTGGAATAATTTTAATTTGGGCAGAAACTTTGAAGTAGCTTTTGACTCCCTTAAAGGCTAAATTAATTTTTGAATCCTTCATGAAAGTTTTAGAGTTTTCTATGTGTAGCGCCTCCTCACCGTAGGGTACACATTGGGATGCCTGAAGGTCGCTCCGACACGTATCTCACGATAAAGGTACACTACCATAAAATTCCCACTAATATTCACATGGCATCGCAATAAATAAAACCATAATATATATATAACAGGAATCAGTAACTTTTAAAATCCAAAAGAATCTTAATACAGTCGTCCAGTAGCAGAATAGACAAGTCTATCAGTCCCCTAAACAAAACCAAAAAGGAAACTGATACAAGCATCTATCCTAA
>JANTPM010000009.1:18656778-18678888 GCA_025434745.1 Erythroxylum divaricatum
TTTGACCTCCAATTTAATTGATTTTTGAAGCATTGGTTTTCTAAAAAAAAATTTACCCTCTCATGCAAAATTTAAATTTTTCGAGATTGATTTGAGTTTTTTTGTAAATCAAATCAAAGAGAGACAATTGAATAGAGATATTGAATATGATTCCGTATTTTGGCGATTTCTCGATTTATAGAGATCAGATTAAGGTGATTTTTAGTTCTTATTATTATAGAGACATGAAATTTCATTTTAACTTAAGAATCGGATTTAATTTTGGGCCCTAAGAAGATCAATTTTTCAGGAGAAAAATTTAAGATGAATCTTTCGAGATCCGTTGAAAGTAATTGAAATAGGTTCGGGTTTTGGTTTGACGTGGTGGGGGATTCCTCCCTCATGAGATACGCGTCCAGATGTCACATAGGACATCAGACACATAACTCTCCAGGGCGGGGTTCCAACAAGCCTTGTGGTTTATTGGTTACTAGATCATCGCTAAAACTTCATCAGAATCCAGTGGGTGATCATTACTTATTGAAGTTGATTAAGAACAAGATTGATTACTATAGGTTACATGGGATTGAGATTTTCTGCAACATGGCTCTTCTTGATGCAAAAATGGTGAGTTTTTGGGCCAAACTGCCCTTGATAAGGAAGCTTCTATTGTCACATCCAAATGTGGAGTTCTTGTGTTTGATGGATGGTGATGTTATGTTCTTTGACATGGTGTTTGAATTGCCATGGGAAAGGTATAAAGATTAAAAGTTTGTGATGCATTGGTGGAATGAGATGGTTTATGATGACACGAACTTGATTGGATTGAACACTGGAAGCTTTGTGTTGAGGAACGAGTAATGGGAATTGGATATTCTTGATGCTTGGGCACCTATGGGACCCAGAGGGAAGATCAGAGATGAGGTTTGTAAATTTCTAACTAGAGAGCTAAAGGGTAGACCCATTTTTTACGCTGGTGATCAGTCAACAGTGGTTTATATCCTAACCCCAAAAAGGGATAAATAGGGTGACAAAGTGTATATGGAGAGTGCATATTACTTGTGTGGTTACTAGGGGATTTTAGTGGCCATATATAAAGAGATGATTAAGAACTATCATTTTGGTTTGGGTGATCATAGGTGGCCATTAGTCACTCACTTTGTAGGTTGCAAGCCTTTTGGTAAATTTGAAGATTACCCAATTGAGAGATGTTTAAAGCCAATGGACTGAGAATTTAACTTTGCAATCAAATTCTTCAAATGTATGGCTTCACTCATAAATCACTAGTTAATAGATGAGCAAAAACAGTTTGAAACAAGTCAGACAATACACTTGAGGTTGAAGATGAACTTGGTTTTATTTTTGTTTCCTTTTTGTGTTTTTCTCTTTTTTACTATATAACAAGTAAATTACTTTTGCCTTTATTGTTAGCAAAGTCCTCTTTTTAATATAAGAATATGAGAAGTTTCACGAAGAATTTAGATGGATTGTTAATGAAATGGAAGAAGGATAACAATGGAGGTAGTTTTCTGGACAAGAATATCTAAAGTTTTCAGGAGGTGGTTCTCTGTGGCTATAAATGACATTTAGGGTCTGTTTAGTTAGATGTTAATTAATGAAATGAAACGAAATGTGATAGAATGGAATGAAATGGTTTATAATAGAATGAAATATAATACAATGAAAAATTATTAAGGAGGGACGAAAGGGTTCATAATGTAATATAGTGAAATGTTGTTTGAAAGATAGATAAAATGGAATGTAATGTATAATAAATGACTATTATACTTCTTATATTAAAATGGTTGTTGAAGGAGGTTTATTATTTTATTATTAATTACATAAAATATTATTATTAATTATTTAATATATTTTATTTTATTTTGTGATTTATATTTAAAAATAATTTATTTATATAAAAAAATATACAAACAATTAAAGAATATTTTTATTTTCATTAATAAAAATTTTATTAAAATTTTTATTTTATTATTAATTTTATAAATTAGTGTTATTAATTATATAAAATAATTATATACAATATTTAATTTAATTTATTCTATTTGATTTATATATAAAATAATTTATTTAGATTTTTATTTATATAGAAATATATATAAGCAATTAAAGAATAATTTTTAAATATTTTTTATTTTTCATTAATAAAATTTATTTATTTTAATTATGTATAATTATTAATACAAATTTATTAATATTATTAATTATTTAATAAATTTTATTTTATTTTATTTGTTAAAATTATTCTTTAATTGTTTGTATATATTTCTATATAAATAAAAATCTAAATAAATTATTTTTAAATATAATTTTTATTTTATTATTAAATATGTATAATTTATTATTAATATTATAAAAATATTATTATTAATTATTTAATAAAATTTATTATATTCTATTTAATATATTATTATTATGAATTGGCTACAGTTTTTATTAAAAAGAATTATTGAGGGTATATAAGATAATATGTATTTATTAATTTACGTTATATCCTAAACCCTCGAATAAGAGATTTCTTATTTTCACTATTTAGGATAAAATAAAAGGTAACATAAAATCTTCGTTTCTATTTCATTATATTATAAAATCCTCAACTAAACAATATAAATATCTGTCTCATTCCACCCCCACATCCAAACAGGCCTAAGCTGCCGTTTAGACCATCCTAGGTGATCACGTAGTGTCGTTTTGAACATAAGAAAGAAACCTTGGACCGATGTTCCAGTGTCTTGACACTTCCAATCCAACCCAACGCCTTCTTGACTCTCTGTCTCACGACTCCATTTGCGGCCCCTACGACGTTATTTTCGTCGAACCTGTCTACGCTGTGTAGTTTCTTGTCAACGACCGCACCAAATATCTGCTCTGTTTGGTTAGATGGAAGAAGACTTAAGCGAAGTCATTCCGTGCTCGTCCCTCACTGTTGATTCCATCCTCCGCGTTGGAGCGGTAATTAAAATCTACTTCTTGTCTATCTGTAAAACGTCAGTCACTCTAAATACCTAAAATTGGTCCTTTTTCAGGCAGGTGCAATATGGGGGACCTGTGTAGGCCCTTACGATGCCCGTAGATTCGGTAATTGTTTCCTTAATAACATAAATATCTGTTCTTTTTCCGTCAATGGTTAGAACTGAACGATTCTCTACCCTGATTTCGCTCTTTTGCGATGCAGGCCTGAAGGGCATGGCTTATTCGTCCTTTGTGGTGTGATACTTGCGTTTACTCTCGTTTCGTGTTTTGTTCCTTTGACATTGTGGTTTCAGCTATGTAATTGGTTCTTTTTCGCATTCTTATATAATCTGTCATCCAGGGAAAGACAACCGCCAAGTTTGGCTTTCAATGCGGTAATTCCAGATAAATTTTTCTTATTAATGTGGTACACCCTTCTCGTATCTTCAACAATATACTTGGTAGTTGGCACAATGCATTCAACTTTTCCTAAGATAGTATGTTTTGTTGTTTGTTTCTCAGTGATTACTTTCCTTATTTATTACCTTGTAAAATTTCTGTGCGTTTTGCTGCTCGAAATAGATGATTTTGGTAACCAACTTTAACTGGTAGAAACGCCAAGGGGGATTGGTTTGGCTCAAACTGCTGATTTTGTACCTTAAAGTATCTCCAATCACTTATTCTCGGTTGAATGCTTTTTTGGGTTTGTACTGTCAGAGCATTTTCCCAGAGAGTTACTGTTTTCTTTTTGAAATTATTTCTTCCACTATTTCAATACACATTCAGACTTCAGTTACTTCTAATTGTTTCTATCATTTGCTTTCAAGTGCCAAACTTTTTGTGACTGCATGTTATACTCGTCAACTGGTTCTAATTATCTTGTCTTCCAGGTCTTGTTGCTGGGATTTTCACCTCTACTCGTTGTTTGATTCAACGATATAGGAATCAAAATGATTGGGTAAGCATGTGTACGAATGCAGTGTTACATATTGATGAACTGAAATTCAGGCATTTCACTTTTTTTTATTTTAAAGCCCATGATTCTACCATATTGATTTTAAATACATAAAACATAGTGGTAGCCCCTCCGTCTTTAGAGGCGGAAGCACCCATTGAGAATCAGAAGCATTGGTAGAAAATTGTACACCCATGGTTTGCATTCTAATTAATGGCTTCCCCCTTATTACAGAACCTATGTTTATGTCATTTTCTGCCAACAGTTTATTTTGCAACTGATAATCAATTTAATGTGCTCTTCCTTATTGGTCAATCTAAGTTAGCTCTATGTTTGTGATGCATCTGTAACCTAAGACTTCGAAATCTGATGAATTTTATGAACCTTTCCTTTTAAGTTTCTAACCTTAATTTGGGACATGCACTATTGTAAAATTAGGACAGAGGTGGGTGTCTAGGACTCTTTACATTCAGCATCTTTATGCAGTTAGATAATCATCACCTTTACTTAGTTTGGTTCAGTAGCATGATTTTTTCCATGTGATCCTACTTTGACTCCACAAATTGCAGTTTGCATTACGAAAGACATTCTTGTATTTTGTTTCTGTAGTAAGAATAAAAGTTTGTTTATCAAATTCTGACCTATTGAAATTTACCTAATTTGTTGAAGCTTTCATTTATTTACATTTCTAATACAGGTGAATGCTTTGATTGCTGGTGCTGTAGCTGGGGGAGCACTTGCTGCTGGGACACGAAATTGGACGCATGTAATTTCCACTGCTGGTCTGGTTTCCGTATTTAGTGCTGCTGCCGATTATTCAAAAACACTTTAATGCCCCGGCATGTAAGAAACAAGCGTGGAGAAGGAAGGGGATTCTCAGCCTGATGCTGCCACATAAACTAGTGACTCAAATCTGCCCCAACTATCTTTTTGAATTTTTCTTGTTTAATACTATTCACTCCCATTTATTGATTTGTGATTAGAGTTTGGTTTTTAAGTTAACTAGTTGAAGTAGCTAGCTTGGACTGGATACTTGTGTTTACATAAATTTTTTTTCTGAGTAATCAGGTTGTTAGAAAAAAATGATAGAGAAGGAGAGAATCTAGACTCGTGTATATTTCAAGCCGAGTGTTATTTTTCCGTCAATAAGTTGACAGATGCTGAAAAGTTGAGGCAGCAGGTGTGTGTTTTTAAGCACATGCATACCTGTGATCCGAAGAAACAAAGCCTTTCTCAGTTTTTGGGCTACCAGGTCTTTGGATTTTTCTTATTTTGGTCTTATCATTTCAGACTGTAAGGCTATTTTATGCACTAGGAACGATATCTCTGTTTCTTGGATTAGGCGTTCGGAGAATGGGGGCGTTCATTCTTTCGCTCGGGCATCTGTTCTCTATAGCCGTTTTCAGGTGTGGGTTGATATACTTGCCCGTGTTTTAGATCATTATTCTTCGAGATAATAGCTATTTCTCTCTCTTTTCAAAAAAAAAAAAGATGGGTTGATTCTCTACAGGTTTTTTGCCATTTAAAAAATTGGAACTGTCATTGAGTACCATGAGAAAAGTCGAAGAAAGAACAATGACAATGGTATTTGTGAATGGGTTGGTTGGAGGAGACGATTAAAGATGAATTGTTTATGTTGAACCTAGTGAGCTTGAAGGCAATAATGCAGGTGTTGGCTTCAACTGAGAAGATCTGCCCAGTTCAACCCAAAAAAATATTCAGAGCTCTCTTCAATCTCTTGTAAACCAAACCTGGAAACAATATGTTGGACCCCGTCTAAAATAAGCAACCCAAATAACTCAAGCCACCCAACCACAGTACATTAAATCCTAACACTTCGAATACTAAACTATCTACCAAGTATCAATCGTCCCTTTTCTGTTCATCCTTTGCCAACAGGCTTGAACAAAAACTCGATACCTCCACATCCTACTCTTTTGCGTTTTTCCATTATAAGAAATTATCTGTAGTTGAAGCTTAAGCACGAAAAGATAAGCAATTATGTTATCAACGTCATGAGAAGTGGCATGGGGACATCGATGCAAAAATCGAGGATTACGTCTATTTATTGTGGGGGAAGAGGATGAAGATGATTGAGAACTTGACCACGTGGACGCTTTGAAGGAAGAGATGACAGTCCTAGTAGGAATTAAGTTGTCATTGAATTCGGTCGTGGGTTGGCGCACCACGAACTTTGGAGTTGAAAGGATCGATCCCAGAGCCACACACTTATTTGTTTCGTATGCCCTTAATTAAGAAATTGAGCATTCCAATGTCCTCCAAGACTAAATATGGAGTTGTAATTGGGAATGGGAGTCGGCCAAAAGGTGAAAGATTTTGTAGAAGAGTAATATTGAAGTTGTGAGATCTCATTACTGTGGAGGATTTTGTAGAAGTGTAGTACACACGTGATCCTTGGGCTCAAAAGGTTGGCAACTTTAGGGGTGATGGAAAACAGATTGGAAGAAACCTACAATGACATTAACATAAATGGGAAGAAGTTTGTATTGAAGGAAGATCCTAGCTTAAGGCCTTGGTGTCTTTTAAATCCTTGGTAAAACCTTCCATCAAGAGGAGGGTTTATTTCTAAAATTGCATCATTGGGTAAGATGAGTTCAACGAAGTAGAGGTGATTGGTCCAGGGATTCAGGGGGTATTTTCAGATTTTTTAGATGTGTTTCAAGCACCCACTGAATTGCCACCAGAACGCAGCAATATATTATAGTTTGAACTAATCAACATAGTCTTGACTATCTATTAGAGAAAACCAATTTGTTCCTGAATATCAACGCTGGCTAGTCAAATTATCGGGATTTGGGATTGAAATACAATGCAGGTCGAGATCTGAAAGTAAAGAGGCTAATGCACTATCTTGGTTACTAGCAATGACTAAAATTAATGTTCTTAATACTAATGTGTTAATTAATTGGAGAAAGATTGAGAATGTCGTCCATAAGGACCTGAAGCTCCTTAAGTTCAATAGTTCCCTCCAAGGGGATCCACAATCCGAACCAGGTTGGACTTATAACGGGTTATGGAAATACAAAGATAGAATGGTGTTGTCTTAATCCTTGGAAATGTTATCGAAGTTCTTGGAAGAATGTCATAGTAACCTAATGGGCAGGAATGGATGTCTTCTTGAGATATATAAAAGGATTTTAGGATAGTTGTATTGGGAAGGAATGAATAGACGTCTAGAAGTTTGTGAGTTCTTGTCCAACATGTCCAACATGTCAATAGGAATAACGGGTTATTCCTGTTGATGATCCTCTAGTCCTCTGGGTACAGTTCCTTGATCGGATCAATTACGGACGTCTCGCTTCCAACGGCAGTGTGGGAGTTGGAACCTGGGGGCTGATGGGAACCTGATGCTGAGCAATGGGATGCCAGCGATCAATCATCAACTGAACAATCAAGTATGTGAAGACTCCTTGTGAGCAGACGTGTACAAGCGACGTAGAAACCTGAGGGGTCTTGGGGTTTCCAGGTTTATCCCCTCTACGGCTCTTGGGGTGGGGTCTTAGGGGATTAGGATTAGTCCGGCTAAGCTGAGATACCTAATGTAATCACAAAAAAAATGAAGTCCTTTCACCTTCTCGCCTATTATAGTCTCCACCTAACCCACAATCTGTCTGGGAAGATTTAACAATGTACTTTGTGGAAGGACTACCAAAATCACACGGATATGATACTATACTTATGGTAGTAGATCGGCTTACCAAATATGGTCATTTTGTTTTGCTCAAGCACATTTTTTCACTAAAGAGAGTTGTCGAGTAATTCATTTTTCTTATAAAACTTCTTGGCTTTTCACGCTCAATTATCTTTGATAAAGATAAAGTTTTTATGAGTAATTTTTTGGAAGAATTATTTAGGCTACAACAAACTCATCTTATGCATAGAACATCTTACCATTTGCAAAGCAACAAACAAAGCGAGTCAATGAACAAGAGCCTAGAGACTTACTCCCGTTGTTTCACTTACCAGCAACCCGAGAATTGGTCGAGATGAATTTCTAGGGCTATGTTTTAGTACAATTCCTTTTTTTATATATCCATCAAATGCTTCCTTTATAAGGTAGTGTATAGGGACACTCTCTTTGACTTAGGTATAATCAGTCCACTCCCACCATCAATTTTGATATGAAAATATGTTAGGACAATGTGATGAGATGCTTTTAGAATTGAAGGAACAACTTCATATTGCTCGTAATTGAAAGAAAAAAAAACAATAGATCAGCGCCAGAGGGATTTTGAATTTCATATGGGAGAGAATGTCTATTTAAAATTGCTTCCATATAGGTAAAAGTCATTGGCCCAAAGGATCAATGAAAAATTATCTCCTCATTACTTTAGGCCTTTTGTGATTGTTGGAATGGTTGAGAATGTAACATCCCGTTATCCATTAGAACCCTGTACATAAGATATTTTTTAGAAGTGAGAAAGTGCATTTCATGTTTCTGCATATTATAACATACACACACATAAGAATATTAATTTTTTCACACGTCAAAATAATTATTCATGCATTCATTGACATTTTCTAGATATAATTGATTTATAAATGTGATTTTATTGAGAATTGTGGATTATATGTATTGAAAATTGATTTGGAGAGTATAAATATTGATTTTGAAATTTTGGCACAATTTGGAATATTTTCAAAAATTATAGGTATTTTTAAACTAGGAAAAATGTTAAATGGCAAGACAATTAATAAGTAGTAGTAGAAATAAGAGTCAAATGATAGTGGAAATTTTTATAAATGACATTGGGATTTAATGACATATGTCATTGAAAATTAGGAGATAGTTGGAGTAGAAATTACAGTTCATTGGATTAGATAAATAAGAGAACCTAGTTTAAACCTATAGAGATTGGACATGTGGCAAGTGACAAGTGTCATTGCCAAGCCAAGTTTTTTTCCCACGACTCTTTTAACTTTAAAAGACTATACAATTTTTTTGTTTCTTGCTTTTTTCTTCTTCTTCTTCGTGGCTATCTTCTTCGCCTACGAACTTGTCTTTTTGTCCTATCAACATAAACCTTGCTCTCTCATCTTTCACTTGCTACTCTCGCCTTATTGTCTTCTTCATTTTCCATAAGAAAACCTAAATCTCCCAACCTTCATGATGTTATACGTGAGTTCTATAAGAAATTAGAGCTTCTTGGTGTTCTTGTAGAGTTTGAAGATTTTAAAGCTAAATCAAGTTATGCTTTAATCATCATGGGTGGTGTTAAATGAAACTAATTTGATGAGTAATTTGATATTGATGACTTGATCGTTAAATAGTGTTTTATATATGTTGTAACGTGAGTAAAGAAAAGAACACATTAGTGTCTTGTTTTTGTTTTTATGATGATTTATATTTCATAAGTTGTTGTAGAGATGATTTGTGAGATAGAAAGATCATTATGATGATGGAAAAAGAGTGCGGAAATTTCACGAAAAGATGAACTTGTGCAAAAATATGATGAATGCGTATCTGACATGTTATGTTTTTGATGTTTATGATTAAATAGAGAATATGAATTTTTGTGGTTGAAATTGAGCTGAAATGGAAGTAGGAATGAAGAGGAAATAATGAGGACATAAGCTAGAAATGATAGACTAAGCGAAAGAGATGAACTAGGACGAAAATGGAGATGAAGTGTGTTGGAATATGTTAGATGGAGTGTTTTCTCTAAACATGCATCTATATTTTAGCCATATCTTGATGTGTACATATCCAAATGGGATGATTGTAAGTTTAGATTAAACTAGAGGCAAATGACTATATTTTTCATGAAGGAATTGAATTTGAATTTTGTATTTAAGGTTTTAAAAATTGGGATTGAAGTTGAGTACAATGTGTTGCCTCAATTTGGGAATAGTCTGTAGTGTTTTAGGTATATCTTGCAGAATACTGAATCAAACTACATGAAATTAGTGTCATTAGAAACTTAAGTCATATGGGAACATTTGTTTAGAAGAATGTATTACCTAATTACTTCTTTTTCCTTGTCAAAATGGCAATGTAAAATTGACCTAAAAATCTATTTTGAGAATAGCCATTAGGTGGTGCATGATTGTGCACAAGTACTATCGTGATAGAGAGGAAATCTCAAAGGACCTACACAGAGAGGGAATCTTAGGGGAGTTACATGATTGTGCATAAGCATAATCATGACAGAGAGGAGAAATCGTGCACGATCGTGACAGAGAGGAGTTATAAGGTAATGCACGATCGTGCACAAGCATGATCATGACGAGATTCAACAGGCAGTGTACAATTGTGCTTGTGTACTACTTTTTTATAGTTTTGAACACCCTTCACTCTTTTGACCATAACTTCTTCTCTGGACCTCCGATTGACTTGAAATTTGAACAACAAACTCCTCACATATTGTCCTTCCTCTCCACAAAATTTCATAGTCATCTAAATTCATTAGGAAAGAATTGATAATGATTGGTTAATGACGTTACAATAATCAAGTGTATTGAGCCATGAACCTTAGTGCATAATTGAATGATGAACTTAGAATAAGTTAGTATTAATGAGGTGTAAACCTAAGTTCAAATTAGACATTTATGATTTTTGAAGTATGAATGATCATGAGATGTGAATAAAGAAAATACATCCGGGATTGTCATTGAGCATGCATTGCACATAATCCATATATACATATGTGTATAAATGAGTAATTTTATAATTGTGCAAAGTTGTGATGTGTGTAAATATGAGTTGCATGATATAGAAGAACAATTAGAGCGACCACATCTAGACGTTGTTGGTATTTTGAAGCAATAGCTATCTGGAGTAAACTGTGAGTAACCTAGATGGTCTCACTTGAACAATTATTTGTTTTAAATTTTGTATTGAATTATTATGTGAATGTGATTGTGATGATTCAGGATATTGAATGTCTGAGGTGTTTGATGCATGAATAAGATATTGGAAGTACTCCTTATATGTGAATTTGACAAAATAAGTAATACTCAACATTATTGTTGAATGACGGAACAAGGTCCGATGAGAAATGTATATATGAATGTGAAAATGAAATCAAGTGACTGATTGAATGTATATGAATGTGATGCATTTCATTGCATGAATGCATGACAATATAAAGGTTGTTGTGACCGGAGTAGCTACCAAAAATAGCTTAAAACTCAAAATGTGATAAGAGCCTCTAGCTCAATTGTTAATGTACTCAATATCCACTGAGGGATATGGGACAATATCTGAACAAGCTCGGTATCCATAAGAGATATGGGCCAGTAAAAAGGTACTCAGTCATAACAAAATAACAACTGAAAATGATTCTCATAAGCATTGCATATACATTTAATATGTATGTTTTGAATGATTTAAATTGATTGTTGAATTCTGTTGAATAACAAATTTGATAATTGTGAAAAAAAGAGTTTTGTGATGCTATATGATGATAAATAAAATGATGTGAATTATGTGATTGTATGTGTTGATGTGTTATATGATTTGAGTGAACATCGAGGATGGTTAACTCATTGAGTTCGCAAAACTCACCAAAATTACAACGTTGACATTTCAGGTTCTGGAGAGATGATATAGCTTCTAAGTCAATTTAGAAGAGAACTAGAACTGATTTTAGATAGAAGACATAGCTCAAAGGTTAGTCAGTTGAGACTGAAGGATCTAAATAAAATTTTTTGTATAACTCCTCATGTATGTAGCATTCTATGTATACAGAGATGTAAACTCTGATTATTTTTTGTTATTGTATGTATATGGATGTTGTTGTAAAGCTACAATGTATATATAGTTTAAGAAATCAAATGAGGAATTTTGGGTTTTTAATATTGTGACATTTACCCATTAAATGATGATGCCATGATTAAATTAGTGTCCTGATTTCTCTAATGTCACTCTTGTGGGGTACATACTCAGATATCCTTCAGAATTTCAAATATGTGTCCTGTAAGAGTGAGATGTTACAGAGAAGGTGGCTTGTAAGCTCGATTTACCAAATACTTCAACCATAAACCTCACTTTCATATGTCTTAAAAGAGTTATAAGGGACCCATTTAAATGTCAACTAGTACCTCTAATTTTAAGTGAGAACATGAACTGCTTGATTAAACCTGGGATGGTGTTGAGCATACATTAATAAGAGAAGAGCTTAAGTTTTTAATCAAATAGACGTAGTTGATCGAATTCGAGACTACTTGAGAACTCATGACCTTGCTTAAGGAGCAGTTTCCAACTTTTCACCTTGAGGACAAAATGCATTTTAAAGGGAGACGTGATGTTAGGCCCTAAGTTAAATATGTGTATCAAAGACAGAGAAAGAGAAACAAGAAACATGTGAATTAGGCCTAATAGTCTAACTGTGGAGGCTGGAAGAATGTTTTGTTAGATTTTGGGTTTTATATATATACATCATTTTAGGATAGTTGATTATCTTTTCAAATGTGGTGAAGCCAAGAAGATTCTCGATAAAGAGCAAATACAAAAAGTTGGGGAGACTGTGTTGTAACTTAAAAGCAATATTTGAAAACAGTACTACAATGTTTTAGCATGAATGAAAATTTTAAACTATTTAGTGTAACACTTACTCCTCATATAAAGCTCAATGCATCCTTATCTCTAAAGAAAGATGCAGAACTTGAGTACATGACAAAATACAAATGTGGTTGGTAGCTTGATGTTTCTTATGGTGTGTATAAGGCCTAACATTTCAGAAGCAGTAGGAATCAAGAGTAGGTATATGCATGATCTAGATAAGGAGCATTAGCAAGCTGTGAAATAAATTCTACAATACATTCCAAACACTGTAAATATTGGATTGATGTTTGAGTAGGATGAGAAATGAGGTCATTGGTTAGTTAGATATTGTGATTTTGATTATGCTGGTGATTTAGATAAACGTTGATCAACTACTAGTTATGTATTTACTCTTGCTAAGGGAGCAGTCAGTTGGAAGTCTACCTTATAGTCAGCAATGACTTTGTCTACCACAAAGGTAGAGTATATGGCAATTAAAAAGGCTACTAAGGAAACAATTTGGGTTCAAGGGTTGCTTGATGAATTAGAAATTGGATAGAAGCATGTCAAAATACATTGTGATAGTCAGAGTGTTATTCATTTCACAAATAACCAAGTTTATCATGTAAGGACAAAGCACATTGACATTTTCTTCCATTTTATATGAGAGATTTTGGAAGACAGTGGAATAATACTGCAAAAAATCCTGACCTCTAAAAATTCTACAGACATGATGACAAAAGTGGTGACTGTAATCAAATTCAAATTATGTTTGGACTTAATTAACATTTTGAGAATTTGATACTAATTGTGAGATGATAAAGATTAGGAAATATGTCAAGTGGAGAATTGTTGAATGTCATATTTCCCACATTAGAGAAATATGAAAAGTTCGCATTTATTATAATCATCCTAAAAACAAACAAGTCTTCCTCCCTTATAAGACTTTGTTTGTTAACTTCTCCCTTATTTTTGGAGTCTGCAAAAAATCCTGACCTCTAAAAATCTTGCAGACATGATGACAAAAGTGGTAACTGCAGTCAAATTCGAATTATGTTTGGACTTGATTAATATTTTGAGAATTTGATAGCAATTGTGAGAGGATAAAGATTGGGAAATATGTCAAGTGGAGAATTGTTGAATGCCATATATCCCACATTAGAGAAATATGAAAAGTGAGGAGCCTCCTTAAGTTATAAAATGAGGGCTCTTCACCTTTGTTTAATCTTCCCAAAAACAAATAAGTCTTCCTCCCTTATAAGACTTTGATTGTTAACTTCTCTCTTATTTTTAATTCTTCTCTTCAAAATAGTGGAGTATTTTGGTAGTGTCCAAGAGTAAGCAAGTCTGAACCTCGTAAATTTCTTGTGTTCTTTTTTATTATTTATTTAATAGCTATTGTCAGGTATAGTTATAGTGATATATTGTGCTATTAATTACATGTCTAGGAAAATTCTAAGGAGGGGTATTTAAGTTGACTAATGTGTTGCACCAACTCCTGAAAATTGACCTGGTACAATTAGTAGTATAATCGTTCACTCACTATTCACTTGTACAATAAGGTAAAACCATTATTGGTGAAAAGCAGCTCGAATTCCACAACTCTATGACCAATATTTAAGATCATACATTCTTTTTTCAGTGTATTAGGGAGGTTTTATGTTTTTTAGCTACTAGTCATTAAACTCCTGTTCTAACTAGTTTTACCAATCAATTGTCGAAGTCTCAAAGAGGTCATGATTCCTTTTTGAGCTTATAATTAAAAGATAAATATATTTTAAAATGTTTAATTTTTAAATTTTTTTAATTCAATTTTTTTAATTTTTAATTTAATTATTAGCCATGTATAATTCAAATCAAAATATTATTATTTTTACAAATATGATTATTATTTTTAATAGTATAATTAATAGATAAATACTTATGCGATATTTGGTAGATTTATTACATTAATAGAAATAATTTTTTTATTCAATTTGTGCAAGTTTTAAAATTTTAATTATTAAATTAAAAATCTAACGGTCTCCCTAGCTATAATTAATTAATGTAACTAACTTGTTAGATGTTGAATGCTTTAGGAGTTGAGTGCAATAAAGAAATATGTCATTTAGTTCTCTCATTTATTTAGGGATGACAATAGGTTGGCGCATGACCCAGCCTCGTCAACTTTTTTAAATAATTTTTAAAAATTAAAAATATAAAATAACAATTTCTAATTGACTCTAGACTAAGTTGCTTAGGCTTAAACTTATCAAAAACTTAATTCTTCTAAACAAAATAATGTCATTTTGTTTATAATAATTAAATCTTGAGTCCACATAATTTAGGCCTAGCCCATCACCGTCCCTGCATTAGATATCATACAACAATTTTCCATGTCATCATTCATTATAGCTATGCAGTTGAAATGTACCATCTTGAAAGGGCGGAAAGATCCTTTTGTTTAGTTAGGCAGTCTCTGGTGCTATGAATATGTTTAATCGTTCATTTAGAAGTAGCTTGTAGATAATTAAGTTTCAGAACTGGGGTTAGTGAGTGTTAGGTCTGTGTTGCTTTCATGATTGATCTTACTGATTTGATCAGAGAGACTTATTTTCTCCTGGAGAAAAAGTCGCCTGAGCACTTTCCTGGGAAACGACTCTTATCAAAAACAGTATCAAGTGAAGACTAGATTATGAGACATTTAACCAATCATTCTCTTTAACGTTTCTGATAATCTGAAGTTCCATAAACAACAACAGACGTCATGACAAAGCCGTGCCATTTCATTTCTCGACTGGTATCGACATCTGCTTGTGTCACTGTCAAGTACTTCGATCTGATCCCCCTGGAGCTTCATTAAGCATGAAATGAAATATAAGAAAGCGCAACTGGAGTCAGTCTTTGGTTATCATCCCTCCCTCCCACCACGAAGAAGCAAAAGGAGCTGTGAATCCATAGGAGGAACAAGGAAGGTGTTGCAATGAATAAGGTAAGTGAATGGGAGAGACTTAAATGCAGGACCCGGAATACTATATTCCAATAGTCTTGCAATAAATTTGTGAGACTTTGTCAGTATCCCCTGGATCATGAACCATAACCATAAACATAACTATACCTTGACTCTGCCAGTGTGAACAAGGTTCAGTCCTATCTTCTCTCATTAATCATTAAACTCTTAAAGTCTTCCAGTGATCCAATCCCATTACTACAAACGTTACAACTTACACGTACCATTTTGATGAAGTATTAGGTCAGGTTCCGCTTATATTTTTGTTTTTATATTTTGTAAAATAGAATTTTAATTTCTTACTATTTTTATAACATAAAAATTATAAAATTAATTTTGGATTTTTTGTTTTTATAATTAAATAAATATATTATTTTAATGTTAATTATTAATGAGATTTTTTTTTTTGGATTCGAGGAAAACTAGTAGGCGGACCAAAAGGGCACACTTCTCTGAGGGCCCAATTGACGCACTACCTCACAGGTGGGCCAAGTGAGCGCTCCTCATTATTGAGGGTCCAACTAGTTCTCCATCTACAAATAAAACCCCAGCTACCTCAGGCTCTTACAAGAAGGGCTATCTTGGAATCGAATCTGGGACCTAACCAAAGTCAATCCCCGCTCTCAACTAAAATCATTAATGAGAATTATGATAAATAGAATTCACTTATACAATTTATTTTAATTATAAATTTAATTTAACTCTAAATTTTATTTAATATTTAATTACATAAGTAAAACTAGACTCACATTAATAATCAAATCAAAAATAAAACTTTACAATTGAGAAACAAACCAGAATTGGGACGACTCTAAAGAAAAGAGAGTTATGTTATTATGCGCATGTAAAGTGGATGCGTGTCAAACGATGAACGCTTTCAGACATGGGCAGTTTTATACGAAAGGATTAGGTTACTGCATATACGACGTTTCTTCGTAGAAAACGACATGAGTCAAAATCAAAAGTCAAAACTCAAGACTGACATGGAGCATATTGGCTAGCAAAAGGAATGGGAAAACCTTGCAGCACGGCACCCAATAAAAATCATAAACTACTCTGAAAATTAGGGTAAGATATTCTATTCAATATTATTCTTTTTTATTTTATCTAATAAAATTTTAATTATTTATTTTACAAGACTCACAGGAAGTTCACACGGAATCTACACAAGATTATATAAATAAACGATTGAGATTTATTGGATACAATAAGACACCATAATATCAAACAGGACATTTGAATTCGAAAAAATCCCATAGTCATATACATGTGTAATATAACTCAGCATAAAGCCACCGTAACCTCGTCCTTTTATCATGCTTCTTCATCATCCTTCAATTCAAACACTCCAAATCTCTCCATTCGGCTCCTTGTTTCTTCTTCCTTTTCCTTTCAACCATTAACCTGAAACTTCATTCCTCACCGCCTCTTTTTTGACCCATATGCATATAGATCCAATGATTATTTTGGTTGTTTAACAGCCTTGCGATCGCTTTTATATTAATATGGATCAGTTTGACTATCGTGAGGTAAGGTTCCGAATGTTATAATATATATATATGCCTCCATTATTTTCTGTTTCTTCTTTCTTGGCTTCTGTTATGTTGTGTGATTATGTTCATAAATAGGAGTACATGAAGAACTCCAGAGGAGTTGAGCTATTTACCTGTAGATGGTTGCCTTGTTCATCGTCTCCGAAAGCACTTATTTTCCTCTGTCATGGTATCTCACTCCTTTGCTCTAAATAGTCTGTGCTTGTTGTTGATTGTGAATAATCAAGAATCATCATGCAGGGTATGGCATGGAGTGCAGTGGTTTCATGAAAGGTAGTAAATCCTCATCCTGTTTATGTTCACTTACTGTTATTATTATTACCTTGACATAAGACTTCATAATATAATCTCTCTTTTAAGTGTCATCATGTAATGTTCTTTCCCATCAAACCAAGCCTTTTGGTTCATACCATGTTGATTACAAAGTGTTAAGGAACATGCAACTACTGAGAATACTGACAAGTATTATGCACCCACGTCACACTTATCTTCTCCTGCCTTTCTCTTCATCTTTTATCATATCTTAAACTTGTCAGGCAGTGGAATGTGTGGAAGCCTGTTGTTATATCTTATCTTAATTAGAGTTCCACGTAAAATGAACGCTACATACCATGAGCATTATCTTTTTTTTTGTCTTCTTTCCAATTTTAATTTCTCTTTAGATAACGACTTAAAGCTGTATTTGCATTTTGTTCCCAGTAAGCATTAGATTCGTAGTGTGATTTAACATTTTTTTCCACACCTTGAGGTCAACCATAGGCTCTTATGACCCTTCATAACTTTAGGATATGTGTGATTTAAGATATTTTAATGGAATGAAATGGAATATTATTTTATCGTTAAGAAGGAGATTTTATAATAGAATAAAATAGAATAGAATAGAAGATAAGAATTTCATATTACATCTCATTTTATCATAAACAATAAAAATAAAAAAAAATCTCAAATTTGAGAAGTTTAGGAAAAAATATAAAATAATAAATAACTATACACTATATTATATTTTAAACTCTTCATCAAAATAACATTTCACTATATATTATATTATGAACCCTTTCATCTTTCTTAAACAATAATTTTCTAATATTATATACATTTATATTTTATTATATTATAAATTATTTCATTTTATTCGTAAATTAAAAATTTTAATATTACCATAAACTTACTGACCTAATAGAGTTCCTAAGAGACAATAAATAATATGCTTTGTTGTGGGTCCTATTTGAATAACTCCTTACTTGAAAATAGAAATGAAGGAAATGAAAAGCCAACTGGGTGCTATAGGGTAATTAGATGGAAAAAAAATGATGATATATATTAATTGTCTTACCTCTTAAATATTTGATTATTTTAGAAGACACCTATTTTAAAGGTAAAAATTATAATATCTTTTTTAAAATTTAATCAATTTCAAAAATATTTTCAGACATATTTAAATTATTAAGAGATATATTCTGTATTAATTTGAAAACACTCTCTACTAATTAAGAATAAAATTACGTACTATTGAGTCTTCTCAAATCTCTCGTATCAACGAGATTCTTATTGAATGTTGTTGTTATCGTTACATATCTTATTAAACTTTTCAAATTATTTTAATCGTTAATATTAATACAATGCCCCTATATACTAATTAAGAAAAAGGTTGTGTTTTGGTTTTTGTTGTAGATACTTTTTTTGTATAATTGCTGTAGATACTATTAATAAAATTAATCCAAAACATTTCATATAGATTTTATTAAGGTTTTAATAATTAATTATATGATAACTTTTATTAAAATAATTTTAACTAAAGTTAACATTTTTAAATTTGTAATATTATAAAGTATTTTCTTAATAATTTAAAACTTTTATCTTTTTTATATGACGTGGTATGATTTAATAAGCTATATCCATATGAGTTGGACAATAATTACTACTTTTGATGGGTTATAATAACACTAACACGCATTGCCCTGTGATTACAGAATGCGGGATTCGTCTAGCGAGGGCTGGCTACGCCGTGTTTGGAGTTGATTACGAAGGACATGGACGGTCCAGTGGGTCTCGTTGTTACATCAAGAAGTTCGACAACATCGTAAACGATTGCAATGAATTCTTCAAGTCTGTTTCTGGTATGTATGTATGTATGTTAATGTACGAGTTCTCTACTTCTCTTATAATTCTGGAAGAAAACTGACATGTTCCCATGGTTCTCAGCTGAGAAAGATTACAGGGACAAAGGCAGGTTCCTGTATGGTGAGTCCATGGGAGGAGCAGTGACCCTGTTACTTCACAAAAAGGAACCATCTTTCTACGATGGGGCGGTTCTTGTTGCTCCCATGTGTAAGGTGAGGTATAGTAGAGTAGGGTTAACTACATTAGGTAGTCTGCTTTCTAATAATGGCGGAAATATTATCAGATATCCGAGAAACTGAAGCCGCATCCGGTGGTTGTCAATATGCTGACTAGTTTTGAGGAGCTTATACCAAAGTGGAAGATAGTCCCGACAAAAGATGTCATTGACTCCGCCTTTAAGGACCCTGATAAGCGTGAAAAGGTGAGTGCTTTTCTTTCATTCTTAAATCATTTTGGAGAATCTGAAGAAGTAATCTCACGCAGGAGGATTCAAGTAAATAAAAACTATGCTGCTACTCCTGACAGAAACAAAAGTCATTGCCTCCTCTCTTGTTAACTTTCTTTGTCGGGGAAAAAAAGACTGATACAGGGCAGAAGCCATCACAGATGGGAAACTTTCCATTGTTATAGATGATGACATTTTGTCTTCCCACTTGTTTGGTGCAGGTAAGGAATAACAAGCTGATTTACCAAGACAGACCAAGGTTGAAAACAGCCCTGGAAATGCTCAGAACTAGCATGAGCCTTGAAGAGACTTTGAATGAGGTAAGAAGCATGTCGGTTCTTGTAGAGCCAAATCTTTATCAGATAGTATAAACTAAAAAAAAAAGGGTCTGTACTTCAAGGATTAAATACGTATTTTAAGGAATTAGTCAACTAAAAGCCTTGGTATTGGCAGGTGGCACTACCTTTCTTCGTATTGCATGGTGATGCAGACACAGTAACTGACCCAGAAATAAGCAAGGCCTTGTATGCACAAGCCGGTAGCAAAGACAAGACCATCAAATTGTACCCTGGAATGTGGCATTCTCTGACCATGGGAGAGCCTGACGAGAACGTCGACGTTGTTCTCGCCGACATCGTTACGTGGCTCGACAAGCACACTGACCATGAGGCCTCTAAACATTTTCAACCAATGCATGAATCAATTAACAATGGTGTCGAGTCACTTAGTCCCCCAACATTTGTGCCGAAGCAGTCCCGGAAAAAGGAATCCCGCGGCAGTTATCTTTGTGGGCTTAAACAAGCAGACACGCTTCACTCGGCTATGTAACATGCTAGTGGCAATCTATGGTGAATATAATTTTCAAATATGAAAAATATAATTACAGAATAAGTAGCAACCCAGTATTTAGAAAAGAGAACGAAGAAATTAAAGCTTATTGCTAATCGTCGTACACATACAAATTGCATAAAAAGACTAGGTATAAATGGCTTGAATTTTGCAAGGCTCGCTGTCTATGGAAATTACAATGACGTGTGTGGACTAAGGTAAAAGGAACAACCAAATCTATTCCTCAAAGAACAAAGGCTTCTGCAGCTGCTGGCATTTGCCATTCTTGTATTTGGTTGCGTAAGAAGAGGTGAGAACAGATTGGTTGTCTACTGAACTATCACACTTCCCGACTTGCAATAAGCATGTAAGCTACTTAAGATTTCGACACAGTGGCGTCTGTAACAGTGATGGTGCTACCTTCCTTATGGTCACCAAAGATTCGTTGCTGGAAGTCAGACACCATCAGAGGGAGACCCTTCCGTAGGGAAACCTTGGGTTCCCAGCCAAGTAGATCTTTGGCCTTTGCAATGTCAGGCTTCCTCTTGTGTGGGTCATCGGGCGTGTTAGGTTTAAACTCGATCTGTGCATCCGGGTCAATTGTTTCCTGGACCACCTGCACCATAATATAGAGATTGCTCAGTTTGCTGGAAAGGAAAAAAAAAAAAATACTTGATATGATATCTCAAATACAAATAGTTTCCTGTAGATAATTATGTCACGCGATTTGCTCCGAGAAAAGAGGGGCCATTCAATTGCAAAGGTCAGTGTTCAAAAGACTGGTATCTCGCAACTGTCCCCCACTCAAACCTCTAGAATCGAGATATAAATTCTCCCACATTTTTTATTGTGAGAAACCAAGGATATGATGCAATTGATGTCCATGAAAGATTAAAAGCCAAAGATGAACAAGATCGTCAGAATCGTGAATCTCAAATAGCTATACATCATGGAGTATCAGTGTAAATATACCTGAGCAAGCTCGAGCATGGTGAATTCTCCAGGATTCCCAAGATTGAATGGCCCCACATGTTCCCCTTCCATAAGCCGCATTAGACCCTCAACCTGACATGAAGCAAAAATAGAAGTAAATAAAAATAAACACAGAAGCAGAAGCACGATTTCCTTGCCCCACTAACTCTTAACAATTTCCTAAAGGTGTAACAACAAAACATACTTACTGACAAAAATCTCTTCCCAACGACACCAGATAAGCCTTATAAAACCTCAATGGCGTTAACTCTTAACAATTTCCTAAAGGTGTAATGACAAAAATGTCTTCCCACCGACACCAGACAAGCCTTATAAAAGCTCAATGACATGTTTGGTTCAATGGGTATTCTAATGTATTCTTAAAAAACTTAATTATTCCAATAGCTAATGACCATCTCAACCTGTTTTTAGCTATTCCAAGAATAAAGTCATTTGTTCGTGACTTTTTTTTTTTAATCTTTCACTCTATTTCATGTTTCTTTTTTATTTTCAAAATATTATTATTATTGAAAGAAGAAAAAAATTAATAATAATAAAGAATTTATTAATAAATAATAAAAATAAATATAATAATAACAATAAGGTCCCCACTCCTCAACTCGCCGAAACCATTTTGAATTCACAAATTTACTATCCCTTGCAGTACAAAACCTTTAGGGGGTGTTTGGAATGTGATGAATTGAATTCAATGTGTGGATTGAATTCAATTCATCCGTTTGGAATACAAAAATCACAAGAATTGAATTCATACTTGAATTCAATCTCTACAAT
>JANTPM010000009.1:18768848-18786157 GCA_025434745.1 Erythroxylum divaricatum
AAGAGCATTAAAACCATCAACTCCTGGGGTTTTGTTTGGGTGCATCGCGAAGATGACACTAGAGACCTCTATAGCCCAAATAGGGAGGCTTAGCTTCCGAACCTGAGCCTCAGAAAGGGTCGGAAAAAGCCCAGTGATAAGGAATTGCTCGGTTGACCCTGCGTCCTGACTATAGAGCTAGATAACATAGGCATTGATAAGGTTACGCAGTTGGGCCGGATCAGTAACAATATGGCCATCCGCATCTTGGGGAGACTATATACTCAGCTTCCGATATTTGGAGAGGGCGATCGTGTCGTAATACTTAGTGTTCCTGTCGCCATGAGTTAACAAAAAATTTCTAACAGACTGTAAAAGTCGATTAGATTTGTTTATAGGCAACATGCATTGCACTAGGATAACAACGCTTGATGGGCATGGATCATGAATACTGCAATAATGCGACTGGAGACAATATTAATAAACCAATCGCCAAAACATTTATATTACATGACATGAAGTTTCTGTTCGGACGGCTCAAATGTTAGCAGTGGTCATAAGTCTAGTGAAAAGAAACGTAGTCAAACTTAATTCAGACAGCAGATCCTTGTAATGAATGCAACATAAAAGTAGGGGGCACCTTCTGTGCCAGCCCTGCCAGATGCTCTGTCCACACATTTAAGACTGAAAGATCCTCCAGACTGAAATGTCAAATATTAAATGACAAGCGGATGAAGCACAAACGTACCACTGAAAAGACAGGTGGCAATCTACTGGAATTATTTTGAGCTATAACTAATATAAATCAAATAGATTCTTTGGATTAGAAACTACAAATACTATTAATTTAAAGAGTGATATTCATTAATCTGAAACTGTTTTTTATGTAATTTTCACTACATATTTTCTAGTCTTCTAAAGGGTCTCACCCTTTTTTAGTGTTTTTTTTAATGTTAGAGTACATAAATATTAGAGTTAAATTACACAATATTTATTACCAAAAACTTATTTGTTCATTGTTAACTTAAAGAATCTCTAAATATTACGAATTATATTGAATCTCTATACTTTATTTAAAACATATTTTGATTAATATAAATTAATTTAAGTTTCTCAAAAGTCGACATGTGGCATCTTCCCACTAATTTCAGTGGCTTCAAGTGAGACAAAAGTTCCAGCTGGTGGGTGCAGTAAACTATAATGATGCATACAGTGACCCTAAACCATAGAGAGTAGCGACTGCTTCGAAAGTGAGAAGAGAATAGGATCCAAAGCTTTGTGGTTGCAACAGATAATGTGGAAGCTGCATCTATTTCTGGTTTTGTTACTAACAAGTTTAGCACTATTTATCTGTTGTACCGATGAATATAGCAGACATGAATTTCCCCCTGGTTTTGTATTTGGAGCCGCCACCTCTGCCTATCAGGTTAGATCGTTACTTTTACTTCAATGTCCTTCTCTAGAACGAGTAACCTGAAAGTTAAAATGATTTGGAAGGTGGAAGGTGCTGCGAACTTGGATGGTAGGAGTCCAAGCATTTGGGACACTTTCACTCGCCAAGGTCCATAATTTCTACCTTCCGTACATGTTTTGGCGTAAAAGTTTTTCCCCTTTAAAATGTTGTTTATTCTCCTTCAAGTCTGTTATAGTTCGGCGTAGTAACAAATCTTCAGTGACCTTCCGAATAATGGTTCACCAAGACTGAACTTGAGACTTCCAAATGTTTAACAATTGGATATGGAATGCTTTCTCTGATGAGAAACATGGTTGTTCTTTGTTATTTAATGATTCACTTAATGTTTTGGGACTTTCTGACTAAAACTCCAGGAAACATGCATGGAGATACTGCGGACGTGTCAGTTGATGGATATCACAAGTATAAGGTGCAGAAGCAGAACTAGACGTGCCCTTATATAGACTAGTAGTTCAATTTCTATGTTGTTTAGGGTGTCTTGGTCTTATGTCTCTTGAATAGTTGCTTGGATTTTGCTTCAGGAAGATGTTCAACTTATGGCTGAGACTGGATTAGATGCCTATAGATTTTCCATTTCATGGTCAAGACTTATGCCAGGTACGGTTCTTTTCCTAATATCACCAGATATTAACAGACCAATACTTCATAGTTGTTATTGCCATACTTTGATAGCCACCATTCATTCATGTATTTCAGATGGAAGAGGTCCCATCAATCCAAAGGGGTTAGAGTATTACAACAACCTCATCAATGAACTTGTTAGTCATGGTCAGACCTCAAGAATTTTATTTTGTGATAGTTCTGATACATTGTTTTTATTTTCTCAATTTCTTGTTATGCGCTCTGCTTCTTAGCTGATTTTGTGGCTGATGAATTGCAGGCATCCAACCACATGCAACTTTATACCATTACGATCATCCCCAAATACTTGAAGATGAGTATGGAGGATGGGTTGACCGAAAGATGGTGTATGGTTCTTCAATCCCTTGAGTCTCTAGATTAGTGTAGTTCCTCTGCATCAACAAGCTTAAAATATAGTTTTTAAGATGACTTGGTATCTCTGTGAACGCAGGAGAGACTTCACTGCATTTGCAGATGTGTGTTTTAGAGAGTTCGGTGATAGGGTATCCCATTGGGCCACTATAAATGAACCTAATATCTTTGCTTTTGGGGGTTACGATACTGGAGGGCTTCCACCAAAACGCTGCTCTCCTCCCTTTGGATTTAACTGTTCTGCAGGCAATTCCTCATCCGAACCATACTTGGCAGCTCATCACATGTTGTTGGCACATGCTTCCACAGCAAGATTGTACAGGACAAAGTACCAGGTGACATTTCATCATTTTTATGCCTTCTTATTATTACTTAAGATGATCTTATAAACACATCATAGCACTTGGTGATGTAGAGCAAGCAAAAGGGATATTTAGGGATCACACTTTTTGCTTTCTGGTTTAGCCCTCTAACCAACTCCACAGAGGACATTACAGCCATTGAACGAGCTAAGGACTTTTTCTTGGTTGGTAAGTTTCACGACGATTACACAGATGGGTAACTCTTACTCGTTCAGATTGACATGTTACAAATGCACAAAGAGCTTCATGTATCTCCTTATTGGTGCTCCAGGTTTGCAAAGCCCTTAGTATTCGGAGACTATCCTGACATTATGAAGGAAAATGTAGGATCAAGACTTCCAGCTTTCACTGCTGGTGAATCCGAATTGGTTAAGGGTTCCTTCGACTTCTTAGGATTGATACATTACAGAATATTTTACATCAAAGACAGATCCAGCGTTCCATATCCAAAACAGAGAGATTTCTTCATTGATGCAGGAGTAGAACTAATCTGTATGTTTCAACCAGCTCTTTAAGAGATTGGTTTTAGCTAGGAGCTCCTTCTGAAGCTGCAGTGACTAACTATTTTCTTCTTCTTTTTTTTCAATTGTGACTATGCAGTTTCCTCATCAAATGAATTTGCTTTCCAGGTTAAACCCTTTTTCTATCTTTTTTACGTTTTGCCTTATCTTCTCTTCTTTGTGACATCAGATCACACACCATATGATTTAATTTCCAGTTTCAGTAATCATCAGTTCAATTGAAAGCTAACACCTGTGGCTTTGTCCATTTCAGTACCCTATAATGACTTGGGGATTGCAAGGAGTATTGGAGTACTTCAAACAACATTATGGAAACCCTCCAATATTCATCCACGAAAATGGTCTCTTCCTCTTCCTCTCCCTCTCTTTCAAATCTCAGTGTCTCTGTGCTTGCATATACTATCTATTACCATTTGCTCTCTTCTTTCGTCATATTCATTCCAAGATTAATAACCTTACATGTACCTGTCATAAGAAAGGGTTTAGTACACTGAAAGGAGTCTGAAGAAAGTGCAACAAAAGGCACATCAAGTATTTTGAACTGACTCTGAGCTATTGTTGTTTATGTTGACAGGTCAAGTAACTCCATGGAATTCGTCTTTGGAAGATAGGTCGAGAGTGAAATATTTGCATGCTTACATAGGGACTGTGCTTGAAGCTATCAGGTACTATTCTGCTTCTCCATTGTGTCCTTGTCAGGAATTGCTTGCTTTTGCTCAGTGTCCCAATAGTTTTCTGATTGAACTTTGATCTGCAAGTGGTACATCTAACATGCTCTTTCTATCTTGAAAGGAATGGATCCGACATGAGAGGTTACTTTGTGTGGTCCCTTTTGGACGTATTCGAATTATTGCAAGGCTTCGAGTCGAGCTTCGGTTTATACTACGTGGATTTGAAAGACCCAGAACTGAAACGACAGCCCAAGCTTTCTGCACGTTGGTATTCTGAGTTTTTAAAGGGAAAGATGATCAATTTAAGTGCAATTCTGGAACTTGAAAGCACATTGTTTCCCCATTCTCGTGGAGCTGCATTTCAGTTTACGGAACTATAACCTGTCATCAATGACATTATTTACTTTCAGACAAAAACATTGTTTTCCAGAAAGATTCATGTGTCGACCCTTAAAGTCTCCTTTATTTGTCACCTCTCATCTAAAATTAGAATTTATGATCTTTTAAATTAAAAAAATTAAAAAAATTAATTTTCTATGTTCTTGGTGATTGTAACTAACGTAAATGTATGACTCAACCTGTATGGGTTTAGTACATCAACTTGAATACGGCTTCCCTGAATTGAAATATCACGTCTTTATATTATAATGGCTTAATATTGATGTTGAAGTATCCGATGTGGTAGTTGTCTGATTACAATCATAATAATATTAAACAAGACAAGCAAAAAAAAAATGAAGATAAAGACACGTCAATTAAATTAAAAATTATTATTAATTTTTATAATCATTATGGTCCTATTTGACAATCAGCTGATTGCATTCGTTGTATTTTATCAACTATTAGTTAATAGCTAGCTGACTACATTGGTTGTTTGTTACTGTTAGAAATGAGTGAGTCACGTTACTTGGAAATGCAATAATTTATAAAGTCTTCTAGGCCACAAGACTTCTTATGCACAGCAAATTGCACAAGAAAAGAGAACCAAATCAGTTGGTAACTTGAGACAAGCATCAGGGCTTGAATCCCGATAACGAAAAGAGTGAGTCACTTTGTTAAAAAGCTGGTTGAGATCAGATCGTAATTTACCTCCTTATTATTCTGTCGGGTTGAAATATAAAAACGTCTGGAATGGACGATTCACCTTTTAGGACCGGATAAGAGAACCAAACCCATCAAAAGTCTGGAGGACTGATCGATGAATGTCACAGCAAATTAGTGGCTCCTGCCAATTTGTCTACCAGTGTTTGTCTCCTCTTGTAGGGTTTGATGTACACGTCCAATCTACGACACCCATTTTCCATAAGGGTAGTTGAGTATCACGTTTTAACTCCAATTTTAACTCAACTAATTTACATGTTTAAACACAATTTGATTAATCTATAATATATGACAATAGGGACCAGAGACTAGGGGAGAAGACAGCCGAAAGGACTGACTGTAGCTGTACACTTGGAAGGTAGCGACTTGTCGTTTAAGTCTGCGCCTAAGCGTCACCAATTGTTTATGGTCCAGGCTAGTCTTGGAAACCAAACCAAACAAATTGATGTATGTCAGGACAAACTTATTTATATAGAAACATATTAATATTTATTTATGTTTCATTTAGTTGTGCATAATTTGTAAATTATTATATAAATTTTCTAATATATAATAGAAATTAATTATTATAAATTCCAATCTTGACAATAACTTTTTAGGTAGGTGTGGATGCATCCTGAACGTGATTTCCATCTTGCATCAAACAATTACCACCGAGATTTGTAGATTCTTTTGGAACTTTAGTTTAAACAACAGTTCAGGCAAATTATTGATTCATTTACTATTCCCCGTTATAATTTTCAAATCCTGAGAAAGCCAAACTTGACAGGAGGGGGAGATCAGTGAGGAAAGGAATCTCTGCCTCTGGAAGTTGGGATGTGGCGGAGAATGTGGGAGCTGCTTTGGTTGGTAGTTGTGTTGCTAAGTTCAGCAGTACCTAGCTCTTGTACTGATGAGTATAGCAGAAAGGACTTTCCACCAGGCTTTGTGTTTGGAGCTGCCACTTCTGCCTATCAGGTGAATTAGTTTTCTGAAAACTTCTCATGTGTTCGCACACAGTTCTTGAAGGAAGGTTCACTGATAAATTCTTGAAAATTAAGGTGGAGGGTGCTGCGAACATGGACGGAAGGAGTGAAAGCATCTGGGATATATACACACACGAAGGTCAGCTTCTATTTCTTATGTATAACTGGCTAGCTGTTCTCGGTTCTGTACAAGTCTGAACTTGATATTCCTTATTGTTTTTGCTAATCGGATGTGGAGTGTTCTTTAAGGATATCAACATCTTTTGCAGGATTGACTTAATGATTGAAATTTTGTTTCTGAATTTCCAGGAAACTTGCACGGAGCTACTGGAGATGTAGCACTTGATGAATATCATAAATATAAGGTGATTTAACATCCCCTTCAAGTAGACAATTGCTCCCACTTGTTATCAGTGCCAGTATCTTGATTGGCCTCCTTATTGCTGCAGGAAGATGTTCAACTTATGGTTGAGACTGGATTAGAAGCCTATAAATTTTCCATATCTTGGTCAAGACTTATCCCAAGTACGGTTTCATAAAATACCAGTTAACCAACTAACCTGATGATTTTACAGCACTTCTTCTCATAGTTTGATTGCTGTGAGTCACATCTTGCAGAAGGAAGAGGACGCGTGAATCCAAAGGGCTTAGAATACTACAACAATCTCATCAACGAGCTTGTTAAGAATGGTCAGAGCACAAAAGTTTGAGAAAACAGATATTAACAGATTAGAAAAGAAATTTTCTGATTGCTTTTTATCTACCCTTTTTCTACTTCCAATTCTGGCACTGCAGGCTTCGGATCATGTTCTGTTTCTTCAGCTGAAAGTTTTGTTCATCAATTGCAGGCATCCAACCACACGTTACTATATACCATGATGATCATCCCCAGATACTTGAAGACGAGTACGGAGGATGGGTTAACAGAAAGATGTTGTATGGTTTCTGAACTTGTTCTTGTACCATTGTTTCTGCTTCTCATGCTTGGGAATACTTCCTTGCATCAACAAGCTTAAAACAGGAGAAGAAGTGACAAAAATAACTTAATATGTGGTCTGCAAATGCAGGAGAGACTTCACCGCTTATGCCAACGTGTGCTTTAGAGAGTTCGGTGACAGGGTAAGACATTGGGTCACCATTAACGAGCCTAATATCTTCGCAATTGGTGGTTATGATGGTGGAATGTTTCCGCCAAGACGATGCTCTCCTCCTTTTGGGTTTAACTGTACTAGGGGCAATTCAACCTCCGAGCCATACTTGGCAGCCCATCACATGTTGTTGGCTCATGCTTCGGCATCAAGATTGTACAGGACAAAGTATCAGGTAGGTGTTTCATGTTAAAACATTCATATAATCATTGCCTGAACAGATTTCGAGTCAGCATTTTTCATGATGCACCTGATTATGCAGAGAAACCAGCAAGGACAAGTAGGGCTCACCCTCTACGCTTTCTGGTTTGCTCCTGCAACCAACTCCATAGAAGATATCACTGCCACTGAACGAGCTAAAGACTTTTTTCTTGGTTGGTGAGTTCCAGAACAAGAAGACAGTAGCAAATTTTCTTTAGCCATTATACAAACTGCCTACCTGCTGTGTTTCAGGTTCGCGAAGCCTTTAGTATTTGGAGACTATCCTGATGTCATGAAGAAACGTGTAGGCTCAAGACTTCCAACATTCACTGCTCGTGAATCCAAGCTGGTTAAGGGCTCGCTTGACTTCCTAGGACTCATACACTATACTGCATTTTACATTAAAGACCTCTCCAGTGGTCCTCAATTTGCAATTAGAGAGTTTTTTCTAGATACGCAAATAACCTGTATGTTTTCACCAACCCTTTCGATAGATTGTTTTGGGGAACTTAGTCGATTGTACCTGACTGAAATCACTAATGATTTGTGTGGTTCTGTGCGTGCAGTTAGCCTGGAAAATATTTCATATTCAGGATACCAGGTGAAAATTCATTTTCTACCATATATTTCACTTCTTTCTACTACTTCAAAAACAGGAGTTGTAACATGGAATTGGACCTTCATGCTTATAAAACATTTGGTATGATTAATACTGTTCTGTCCAATTCAGTACCCACTACTGCCGTGGGCAATGCGAGGACTATTAGAGTATTTCAAGGAAGATTATGGCAACCCTCCAATATATATCCACGAAAATGGTAACCCCCACCGGACCAGAGCCTTTTCTTCAGACCAAGTGCTTCCAGTCATTCAATTCATGGAGCTTACTCTTTAAACTTTGGACAGGTCAAGTAACCCCACGTAATTTAACAATGGAGGACTCATCGAGGATTGAGTATCTGCAAACATACATCGGAGCTGTGCTCGACACCGTAAGGTATGTCCGATGTGTTTAAACATTGTTTTTATGCAGCAATCACTTGTAAAAACTGCTCCTTATCAATATGCAAAGCTGTCGTGGTGATTCTGTGCACTAATAATTAACAGCAGCCGTTCTTCTGTGATTATGAACTGAAATATATGAGTTTTATATCGCGGATACATGGCAATTGCAGGCCGCTCTCTTACGGCAGTAGAGGTCGCAATTGTGCTCATATCGTTTGCAGTTGCTGTGCTAATTAATTTGTTGCCATTGATACAGTTTAGAACATGTTTGATTGTTTCTAATTGATCTTATTAAGTGATAGCCTACCTCCTTTTGCTATTTTGACAGGAATGGATCAAATACGATAGGTTATTTCGTTTGGTCCTTAATGGATGTTTTGGAGGTATTGGATGGCTATGGCTCGAGTTATGGTTTATACTATGTAGATTTGGACGATCCAGAGCTGAAACGACAACCCAAGCTCTCTCAACATTGGTACTCTGAGTTTCTTAAAGGGAAAAGAGTTGGTTTGGATGGAGTTCTTGAGCTTGAAAAGAATACATCTGGTCATCCTCATGCACTACCTTTTCAGTTCTATCAAAGTCAGTGATGCTTATTAGAGAGATTATATGTTCCATTCTAGGATCTATAATAATTTGCTTATGGCCAAAGTTATTATTGTATCTTTTTATGATACAAACCCACGCCAGCTATGAGAAAAGGACATCTGAGTATGTGAGCGAACATTCACTTGTTACCTTTTTGTATCAAGTTCCATGTTTCACGAATGCTTGTTGAGTCACTAGCAGAGATTAGGTTGCTGTACCAGCAATGGAATCGCTACAAATTCAAATCTTTAGTTATCCATATCCATTAAAAGTCCTTCAGAAACATTACATAAGTGCTTGTAGCTCAAAAATTATTCAATTCCAACGTTCGGGGTGTTGGTTGAGGCACATGAATGATTTGCTTCCATGTCCCTCGCATGGCAATTAGGTTTTAGCAGAAGCCTACTTGTCCAGGGAATTACTGAATTTGTATCAAACTCGTGTACCTTCTGCAGGAATATGTACGTCTCATCCAAGTACGGTTGCAGTCCCCAGTTCAGACCTCCAAGCAACAATTTAACAAGTTCTGGGGTCCTTTTAATATTTTACTGACTGTCATTTTATGTTTGCTAGCTGGAATGATTCCATAAGCCGATGTGCTAGTTGTACCTCAGGAGACTCCATCATACTCTTATGAATCTACTGAACCGACTGATAATCCAAAGCGCTTGCAGTGAACTTAAAAGACAAGACATGGTCATCGAGTTTAACAAAAATTAATCATGTAGTATTGAACAACTTGCTGGAATTGGTGATAAATACTCCCTCCGATTCATAATAAGAGTCGTTTTAGAAAAATACACGCTTATTAAGATAGCTAATAAAATTATAGATATACCCTTATTAATACTCCCATAAAATTACCTTGGTAATCAACATTTTAAATGAAATTGTGAGAGAAATTGCCTTAAAATTGTGATCTGTATAATTAAGATAACAGAGAAATGAAAGGTTAATTTTGGAGAAAAAAAAAGTTATAAACATGCATACAAAATCAAAGTCAAGAATAACACTTATTTTGAATAATTAAAATGTATTTAAAACGACTCTTATTATGAATCGACGAGTAATAGTTTAACTTTCCAACGTCGTAATAACTTTTAGTCAACTCGTACTTCGATATTACCGGCTGTTGATCTTCCCCTGATCATATTTGCTTACGTTTTCAGTGACGTTATTGAACCAAATTGTCATAACCTATGAGATGATGACTACTGCCGGGCAACATTTTCAGTTCAATTCATAATATTTTAATGCAAACTCAGCTCTAATCTTCGATTTTTTCCAACAAGCTTTATTCGCCTTTTTCGACTTATTTTAGTCCTCAAAACTTATTCTACGAGGAAGAGATCAGATATAAAAAACAAAGAGACAATTGCCTTCTGGCAAGATTTTCCTTCAGATCCTTATCAATGTTGACTAATATTATATTGTATAATAGTTTATCACCTAAACGAGAGGCCGGTTGCTCCGTTTCCCTGGAAAACGATGTTGGGAGAAATTTTGTCTCATAAACAATTAGGCAGTTTCGTCGTTTTCGTCGTTAATGAAGCCACAATGTTCGTGATAAGACCAGTTCGACCCCAACTTTTCTTTTGTCTCTGTGGCAATAAATGAACAAATCAAGATATATACATTAACAGAAGTTCTATGACTATTAAAAGAAGAAACTTGATTACCATACAGGCGTAAATCAGGATGCTTAAGCTTTCTTGTTTGATTGTTGTTTTGACAAGTTCAATAGTGTCAGTATATTGTGTTGAAGAATATAGCAGAAGGGACTTCCCACCTGGATTTATATTCGGTGCTGGTACCTCAGCTTATCAGGTCAGCCTTTTATTCAATTTCTTAAACTTCCCAGGTTTGGTTCATGTTTATTGAGTCACTACCAGAGATTGCCGACCCAAGAATATAAGTATTAGAGGGTTAAAATATTTGATATCTGCAGATACACATTTGTATTAGACTATGTACGCATGCACAGATAGGTATTTCCACTTAATGAAAGATAACATGCAAGCAAGGATTACCCGAGCGAAAGAATGGTATAGATTATGGTTTCTTTTATGTAATTTAATCAAACTTTTCCGGTATATCGAAGGTGGAAGGAGCAGCTAAGGAAGATGGAAGAAGTCCAAGCATTTGGGACAACTTTACTCATGAAGGTTATCTATTTTGAGTTTTGCTTAGTTTTCCTTTAGCTGTATGCATTCAGAACTGACTTGTAAGCAATTAGTTCTGTATTAGACACCAAGCATGTTCTTTCTCTGGATCTTATTATGTGTAGGAGTTTGTGATTGCTAGATGAAGGATCAAGTTCCTAATTTCGAAGTTTAATTGCAGGGAATATGAATGGAGCGAATGCAGATGTATCAGTTGATGAGTACCACAAATACAAGGTCAGACCAACGAATTTAAAATTTAACAGTACCATAATGAAGTAATTGGAACAGCAAATCCCGTTTTGCTTGGGAGTGACTGATTCTGTACTAAAGTCAGACCTTCTGCAGGAAGATGTCCGTATTATGGCTGAAACTGGTCTAAATGGCTATAGATTCTCAATCTCATGGTCAAGGCTAATCCCACGTATGGTTACTATTCTCAGTTCAGATCAACGAGCAACACCTGAACGATAACTGATTGTTCATATTTCAATTGTCATGTTATGTTTGTTAGGTGGAAGAGGAGCTGTCAATCCAAAAGGCCTGCAGTATTACAACAACCTCATCAATGAGCTTATGAGCCATGGTCAGGGCAAAAGTTTCAAACTAGTTTTTTTTTAATCTTTTCTATTCCGAAGTAGTTCTAGTTGTTTAGTTCTAGTTTGAGAAATCAAATGGTGTTTACTAAAGTTGCACTAATCATCTACTTATTGATGAAGCAGGCATCCAATCGCATGTTACATTGTACAACTATGATCATCCACAGGAACTTGAAGATGAGTATGGAGGATGGATTAGCCGAAGGATGGTGTATGGAATTTGAGATTCTTATGGCATTTCTTCTTTCTGTTCTTTGAGTGCCTCGTTTTCAGAAAGTTCAAAATAATGAGAAGAGGGTGAAATTTTGATTGTTGGTGCAGGAAAGACTTCACAGCTTATGCAGACGTGTGCTTCAGAGAGTTTGGTGACAGGGTTTCTTCCTGGTCTACAATAAATGAGCCTAATGTCTTGACACTAGGGGGTTATGATCAAGGACTTACACCGCCGAAACGATGTTCTTTTCCATTTGGAGTGAGAAATTGCTCCAAAGGAAACTCCTCATATGAGCCATACTTGGCAGGTCATCATATGTTACTGGCACATGCATCAACTGTAAGGTTGTACAGAAGAAACTATCAGGTACTATCTAATCTTCACCAATTATATTGCACGAGTAAATTGCTTGTGATCTATGTGGAAAATCAACATAATGTTGCAGGGCAAGCAAGGTGGGATCATAGGGCTCACCTTGTACACCTTTTGGATGTTGCCTTTGACTAATTCAAGAGAGGATGTTGTTGCTATAGAACGAGCCTTGGACTTCTATATTGGATGGTAAGTCAAAAGCTGGATTGTATGGACGCGTTTGATTAGTTATTGAAATAATTGGTCATTGTTTTGCAGGTTTATGAACCCTATGATGTTTGGTGACTACCCTGAAATTATGAGGAAAATCGTAGGCTCAAGACTTCCAGCCCTTACTGTTGCCGAATCCAATTTGGTTAAGGGTTCGTTTGACTACATAGGAGTGATACATTATGCCACTATCCATGCCAAAGACAATCCCAGCAGTTGGAAATGGAAATATAGAGATTTTAATGCAGATTTGGGAGTACAGTTCATCCGTATGTGTTGAATAACCATTCAATGATTCTTGGGAGCTGCACTATATGAAACTGAAATGATTGACATTTCTTCTGTTTTTTTTTTTTTGCAGTTTCACAGGATAATGAAATACCATCTGAGGTAAGAATATTTGCGGTCTTTGCTTATCATCCTTTTTCACTCACCCTCACAGCATCTTTTTGGATTTGTTACCAATTCTTTCTTGAATCAGCTTCCTGTAGCACCCTGGGGCCTGCAAGCCACACTGGAGTACTTCAAGCAAACTTATGACAACCCTCTTATATACATCCATGAAAATGGTCTCTACTTTTCCTTCTCTTCCTCTCATGTCAGCACACACTTACTCCTCAAATTTTCTGAAACATGGCATTTGTTTGCTATTCTTTGGTGCTAGGAAATTCACCTCAGATGAACGTAAATTAGAAATATTTGTTCAGATCCACTCCATTTGTGCATTCACTTTCTTAGATCATCAGCCAATGCAAAGTTCAGTTTAACTCATAAGTCGCTTACTATTGATGTTGGATATGAACCCTTTTATCAAGTACCATCTCCTGCCTCTGATTGGTGAGATTTTTATGGCATTTCTTGGCAGGTCAAAAGACCATACGGAACTCAACATTAGAAGACACTTCAAGGGTGAAATATTTGCACGCATACATAGGAGCTTTGGCTGATGCGATCAGGTATACGTATATATATTCAGTTGCAGACACATTGACCTTCCAATTCCACTTACGATTTTGCATCAGAACTACCAAGTTCTACTCTATAGTCATTCCCTAAAGTCTAGACCTCTTTGTGGCTGTTCCTTAATCAGTGAAATGGCATAATCACAGTCTTTAATTAAAATTATATGCATTTAATTTAAGCATGCAAAGGATGACTATGGCCTTCTGGCTTCTGTAATATATGGTCTGACTTCCTTTTGGTCTCTAATCTTGTGCAGAAACGGATCCAATGTGAAGGGATATTTTGTTTGGTCATTGCTTGATGTTTTCGAGTTACTGGATGGATATGAATCAGCATATGGCCTATTTTACGTAGATTTAGACGACCCAGAAATGAAGAGACAACCCAAGCTCTCTGCTTACTGGTACTCCAACTTGTTGAAGGGAAAAACCGTGTCTTTAGATGGTATTATTGAACTGCAGAAGAACTACTCAGGTCTTCCTCAGACTCACTCTGTTCAGTAGGCTGAGGAATGTAGATGCTAACGTTACTCTTCCGATCACTGTGAACGAGAACCAAATTGTAATATCGTTACAAATAAAAATTCGTGCAACTCGAACTTATGAGGAAGTAAATAGTATTTCCATTTGTTAATTAATTCTTCACTGTCATAACTTTGTGTGAACAGAATGTTCGCTTGGTATAAACTGTTGAGGCTTAAAAGCCACAATTCACTTCATAGATACAAATAGGCTAATCCAAAGCGGAAACTACTTAGATTATCAAACAAAGTCGATGTTACTAGTGACTGATGTAGAAAGAATGATAAAATTCTTGGAGAAATAGGGGCAAAACATTTCATCGACTTACAATAATTCAGAAGGGTTAAAACTTTACAGTCCCGAGAGCCATGCAAGTATATACAAAATTGGATATGACTTTAAACATTTATGGTCCATGTTTGATCCGGTGGGGTAATTTAATTATGTCTCAACACAGCTCAAGTTTAGTTCATAAAAGCCTTATGCAGACATACTTGAGGCTGAACACTAAGATGATTGCCTCCTCCAAAAGCCACCAGCTCTGTTGCCAGAATAAGAGCCACTGGTAGTCTGATGAAAAGAATGCCACCTTGAGTCCCTGTCGGGAGATGCATGCTGAAAACGAGACGAATGGTCTCTCTCCCATGCCTGATAATGATTCGAAAAAGAATTTCCTTCTTCATGGAGATTCTGACCCGATGAACTAGGAGATGGTATAACAAGCAAGCCTCCACTTTGCTCATGTGGGGTTGGTGGTGCCGCCATTACCATATGCAGTCCTCTTGGACCATCAAATGTTCGAACCCCATAGGCAACAGGAGCTGGCAAGCCTGTTGAATTGTTAGGTTGTAGCTGATGACGGAGAGGATATGACATTTGTATTCTTTCACGAGTCCAAACACTGGTAGCTGGATGCCGAGGAACGATTGAAGAGAAAAATGAGCTTCCAGCTGCTGGAACAGATCTAAAGAGAACAGAGAAAGAATTACTATCTCATACGCCATGGATGCCATTGAAATGATCAAGTACTATTCTGATCAAGAACAATTAACAGACGATACACATTGTGTCAATTTGTTTCCTGGTGCATCAATTGTAAGAAAACTAATTTTTCAAATGAAATATTAAACAGAGCATTTATGAGGAAAGCATGGGGCAGCATTGGCAAGTTGACATTATAAGAATAATAGGTACAAAATAAAACGCCTATGATGTGTACCACAACATTTAGCATGAAGCATAAAGTCGTGGATCTTAATGTCATAAACCAAGATAGGTGAGTAATTTTGAGCATGACATGATGTGATAACTTATCAGAGAGCATCCACCATCCACTTTCATCCTTGGCAGCAAAAAGATGGAGAACAGTTTTCTCTTTGCGTCCATTTAAACAGATAAATAAAGGAAGAAAGGACATATTGAGGCTTGTTGTAGCACATTGCTTACCCGCTACCAAAAAGAATTGGATGTGGAAAAGAATTGGGCCTCGGTACAGTGTCAGAATCACCATTAGATGATCTCAAGGTAAAAGGAGAAATAGAAGCTGGATCTCTGCTACTTATCTGGCTGTTCGATACAGGGAAAGAAGGGGAGTGAAAGCCCCAACTATGGTATTGGATATTGGTGGCAGGAAAATTATGGGTACTAAAGATTTCGTTCCGTCCGGGTAAGCCAATCCAGTGTTGGTTGAAGTTCACATCATCTACACCTTCAGCAGATCTTGATGAGGCTGGTGATATTGGTCCGATGTATGCAACAAATGAGTGAGCCACAGGAGATGCAGCTGAGTGTTCAGAATACATAGAGTAATGTCTCCTTGAGTCACGATCTACATTAAGAAGTACTTTTTCAATCTTTTAATAAAACCCTTAAGGCACCTCAGATTGTTCATCAGTAATCCATTAAACAGTATACTTACAGGTAGTAGATGGAGGTTCTCCGTCCCTGAAATGCAGAAAGAACTAACTTAAGCAACAATAATTTCTAGTAAATATCAGTATGCAAGGAACTGCATAAAAGCTTTCCAACATTTTGCTTCTAAAATCTCAAAATAGAACCAGTCGTTGCAGTCCATCACCAAATAGGTAATGCGTATTTTTTATTGCAGTAAAGCGTACATTTTGTTGTGGTAAGGTGTAGGGTTGTGGTGTTTGGTCGTAAGGAATTTCTTTTTTGTAGGTTCCTTACGAATTCACATTAGGTTATTCATTTTGGCAGGTAAGAGATTTACTACATAGGAACTCTCTAGTCGTGTACATATCCTTTTCTTATGTTTATAAAAATTTACTGATTTAAACAGAAAAAAAAAAGAAGCGTACTTTTTGTTACACTAAATGCAGTAGAAACAGATAGCAATTATACTGTAAATAATTGTTATCACATGCTTTTATTGTGAACTTCAGTCACTCTTTTATGCTGCCAAAAATGCAATGCAATACTACACTTAAAGAACATCACTTGCTGCTCCATACAGAACCGAAAATTTATCCATTGAATAATTAAAGAATCATCTGACTTTCTGAGTTAAGCTCACAGATAGCAAAGGGAGCTTATAAAAGAAAAAGGCTGGAGCATGTAGCAACAGTACTAATGATGAGTCCACTCCTTGTGTTGGGATTTTAAAAAAATAGAAGATGAATAAGATGGGATAAGATAAAGATTAAAGAATATGTAACACTCCCATCCTTTTATTATTAAACTTGGTTGCCTTACATAGACGAAATACAAACAACTAAAATAGATTTTTCAACCACCAAATCTAACTTACAAAATAAGATTAAAGATAATCTAAGACTTATTCTAAGATAATCTAAGACCAATTCTAAAGGAATTTTAACAACTATAAAATTTTGAATTAATTCTCAACATTCCCTTTTAATTCAAAATTTTAAGGATGGAGCACTTTTCTCCTAATCTTTAGAATATTATGTGAAGCACTTCTCTTCACCAATTCCCGTTGATGCCCTTCTCATCAACCTGTAATTATTGGAGCATGTCTCTCCAAACTTCTCAATAGAGTACTTCTCCCTATTCTTCAACATGAGCACTTCTCTCATTACTTATCTCCATAGAGCACTTTTGCTCTTGAACTTACAAAACATTAATCACTCGCAGGTCCCTTAAGATCTTTGAGAGCTTTGATACTATGTTGGAATTTTGAGAAAAAATAAAAGATGAATAAGATGAGATAATGACGTAGTGTGGGAAGGAAAAACAAAGATAAGTAGAATAGACTAAGCTATAATTGAAGTAGATTGTAG
>JANTPM010000009.1:18812784-18826655 GCA_025434745.1 Erythroxylum divaricatum
CATACTCAGAGCACTTATACACATTCTTAGAACATTCACTGATAATCTCAGCACATTGTTCTCACGACTATAAATATTCACATTCACTCAATCACTAACATCTATCGCAAGTAGCTCATTCACTTCACATTTATATCACTCACTTTGACACTTAATTCACACTTAATTCACACACATACACAGCACATTTAATCACATAAAAGCTGAGAAACTAACTAGGTTACTCACCTGTAACTTTCGAGCTACGGCTTGGAAGTCCCAGCAAAGTCCGTGGACTGTCGATCCAACGACGCCTCTATAACAATTCAAATAAATTCTCATCACTAAATGCTCAATTAATCGAAGTCACTGATATACATGTCTTAATTCGAAATGATATAATGCATGATCATGATTTTTCAGTGCTCTAAGCCAAACCCGTTATCTCTCGCTTCACAATCAGAATTCACTATTCACTAAGTCTATCTCATTCATCACGTCCTCAATTTAAACTCTAATTGCTTAAAACATAACTCTTAAATCGCACTCAATACTGAAATTGACTCTCATTTGATAATTAAATTTCCACTGGTCAAATTCAAACTCCCAATCTCTACCACAATCGTAGACCTCATTCTCTAGTTCACAACGAATCAAGAATCATATCAATTGGAGGTCTACACTAAAAGATATACCCTAAAAACCAATTCAATCTCCTTCAAAATTCCATTCTTCGCCGCGTCCTCCCACCTCTCGCCGCGGCGAGAGAATCGTTCGCCGCGGCGTGAAGCCCTCTTCACGCCTTCGCCGCGACGTCTACGAACCACACGTCTCGGCGTCTAACTCCTTCCGCTCGTTGCGACGTACAATTAATACAATTAAATATTTAATTCCTTCGTCATGACGTGCGACTGGTTCGTCTTCTCCGAACTACATTTTCCGCCATTAATGCTCTTTAAACTCAATATTAAACACCCAACTACTCTATCTAACTCATTTAATGCCATAAATGCAACAATCAACATAAATATCAACATTAAACACAATGAAACTTACCAAATCAACGATCGATCGGTAACCCTAGAAAAATCGCAACATCCGAAATCCTCTAAGCCTCAAATCTCTCTCTGGTCCACTCTCAACCCAGCAAAAGCATCACCCACTCTCAATCACAAGCAAATCCTCAGCCACAATGAAGAGAAATCAACGAAATCTCAAAGAGGAAAGGGAACGAAATCGTCGACGGTGAAGAGAAGAGAAAAGGGGGAAAAGTTTTCTAATTCCCAAACCTAACACACACACACATATGTATATAGGGTCTAATAAACTTAAAGATCACCGTCCCCAACTTCATTTAATCTCAGTCTCTAAATTCCACTGGTTCATCATAAAAATTCTTAAACTCATAACTCTAAATTTTTATACCATTATCCACTCACTTTCGGAACCAGAATCACAATTATCAGTCTCTAGGTCAAATTCACGGTCCGAACTCAAAACTCTAAAAATTTCGAAAAAATTCCTATAATTCTGCAAAAATATAAAACATTCAATTCTATACTCAATTTTCACTTTCCAGTTCTCTAACATTCAATTCTCTCTCTAACTCAACTATACAACTCAGATTATCGCTTAATTCACTTTAAAGCCTCTCTAACTCAATTTCCTCTAATTCTCCATCCAATCATAAACAACAGCTCAATTCTCACTTAACTCTAATTTTCCAAACTCAATAATCATATCTAACAAAATTTTATCTCAGAATCACAATTCAATTCACAATCGAAATTAAAATGCTGGAACAATCATGAATGCATGTCACTATGATGCATGTGCAATTAACTCATGTCACTGATGCAGAATCACTATACGTGCAAACTAATTATGAATGCACTCACTGCTCAATCCATCCAAATTACCGATATGCCCTCACATCGGTAACGGGATGTTACAAAAAGCATACGTTCCAAAGGGACACGTGAATGTAGTGTTTCTTGATCCTCTTAAGCAATTGCTATTTGAAGTAACCTGAAAAATTATCCAAAAAGCATAAACATGATTTACCAGCAAGTCTTTCTAACATTTGACCCACAAAAGGGTAAAGAAAAATGGTCCTTTTTAGTAGCTAAATTAAGCTTTCTAAAGTCGATGCACATTTGCCACCCATTTTGTACCCTCATTAGTACCAATTCATCATTCTGGTTTCGTATCACTATCATTCTAGTTTGCTCGGACATAATATGCACTGGACTTACCTATTCACTATCTGAGATTTGATAAATTATACTTGCATCCATAATTTTTAAAATTTCTTTCAGTAACACATCCTTCATTGTTGGATTAAGTCTTCTTTGGGGTTCCCATTTTTGTTCAGGATTCTCATCTAAAAGAATCCTATGTATGCAAATCACTAGGCTGATTCCTTTTATGTCTGCTAAAGTCCAACAAATTGTAGTTTTTTATTCTTTAAGTGGTGTTACCAATTTTTCCTCTTTCCCTTCAGTCAACCTTTTTGAAATGATCATTGGTAATGACTCTCAATCACCCAAATAGACATATTTAAGGTGATCAGGTTTGGATTTTAGTTCGATCTTCAGAGTCTGTAAAATAGAAGGTAGCATTTTCTTGTGATTTATAGTAAGTTAAACATTCAAAGTTTTTGAATCTATTTGCATTATTGATAATGACTCTACAACTTCACAAGTTTTATCAATTTGCTCATTCACTTCTGATTTGGCGTTAAACTCTAGCTCATCTTCAATATTGTCTTCATTAAACATATCTTGCATAAATGAATCCATAATATCCATATGATAGACATATTGAAGATCATTAGAGTATATTATTGCTTCGAAAATATTGAACTTTACTATCTCTCCATCAAACTCTACAGAAAGAGTACCCTCATCCACATCAATTTTCGTCTTGGCCATCTTCATAAATGACCTACCCAATAAAATTAAAGTCGAATGTTCCACACTATCTCTATCCATTTTTAAGATGTAAAAATTCACTGGAAATACCAAACTATTAACGTGGACTAAAACATCCTCAATAACTCCAATAGGACACACATATGAACGATCAACTAGTTGGATTATTACATTAGTTTCTTACAAAGAATTCAAATTTAAAGCTCGATAAATTGAGTATGACATGATATTAATAGATATGCCAAAGTCTAGCATGACATGCTCAATTTTTCTATTACCAATAACACATGGAAGTATAAACATACTTGGATCTTTGCATTTTCTGGTAATTGCATATTTATCACAGCTAACACATTCTTACCCAAAATTATTCTCTCCTTATCCTTCAGCTTCCTTTTATTTGTGCACAACTCCTTTAAGAATTTTGCATATTTTAGAACTTGCTTGATGGCTTCCAGAAGTGTTATATTGATTTCCACCTTTTTGAAAGTTTTTAAGATCTCTCTTTCATATTCATCATCTTTTGGTTTATCCAACTTGCTATGAAAAGAAGGTAAACGTGCATTAATTGATATTGATAAAGATGAATCATTTTTTTACCTTTGTTGATTTTTTAGTTGGAATTTCTTTATTCTTTTCTCCATCATCTTCCTTTTCTTCCTCCACTGGTAAAGAAGTTCCAAATTGAATTTACTTATCATTTCCCAAACTCATTGCACCCATATTCTCCTTAAGGTTCACCATCGTTTGGGAAAGTAATTTCTCCTATACTTGCGCTTCCAATTTACTTATCGAGGTAGCTAGTTGAGTGATCTGATTTCCAAGTTTTGAAGGCTTGCCCTTATTTTCTGTTGAAATTGATGTGTATTATTAACAAGCACCTTAACAATTTCATTTAAAGACATACTTGAATTTGAAAATTGAGGATGAGAATATGTAGGAGGTTAAGGTTGTTTATAAGTGTGAGGTTGATATCGTCGTTGGCCTCCGTGATTTCAATAACTCAAGTTTGGATGATCCCTCCATCCTGAATTATAGTAATTGGAATAAAGGTCATACTATCGTTGATGTTGACCAAGAAAGCCTCCTATTGCGTTAGCTTCTTAAAGAGAGTCTTGTTACAATATAGGGCGCATATCTATAGGATGTCAAGAGAATGAGCATATTTCGCACACTTTTGCTGATTGCAATTGAGCTACAACCATTTAACGAACTAGAGTGGTTAAATCAGAAATTTTATCCTCCAGGTGCATGTTACTTATCTCATTTATACCCTTAATAGCTCCATCCATCCTTGTCCCAAATTGTTAAGAATTTTTAGCCATAATTGATATAAACTGTCTAGTTGCCTCTGGTGTTTTGTTTACCAAACCTTCCCCACTAGTTATATTAGCCATACTTCGATCCACTGGGATAAGTCCTTCATAAAGTATTGAATCAGAAGTTGATTGGGTGGACAACTGGCATATAGCTCCTTAAACCTTTCCCAATATTCATATAATGTTTCTCCTATAATTTGTCTTATCCCACATATCTCCTTTCTGATATTCGCTGCTCTTGATGCAGGAAAGAACTTCTCTAGAAACATTCTTTTCATCTTATTCTATGTTGTTACTAAGCTAGGTGGAAGATAATATAGCTAATATTTTGCCTTATCTTTCAATGAGAATGGAAAGGCCTTGAGATCAATTTGTTATGTTGTCATCCCTTGTGGCTTCATTCCAGAGCAAACAATATGAAATTTTTTTAGGTGTTTATGCGAATTTTTACCTACAAGACCACGAAAAATAGGCAGTAAGTGAATCAAAACAGATATCAATTCGAAATCTACCTCAACATCTAGAAATTGAATGCATAAAGGATGTTGATTCAAATTTGGTGTCGCTAACTCCCTCAATGGTTGAGAGTTGCCATCTTTTTGTCCGCTTCTTGAAAATTAGAGTCTTCACTAATTGTTAGATCAACTTCAACTTTCATTGAAAGTGAATGACCACTTCGTTGCTTAGTCTCTTTTCTTAAACGACACGTTGTCTTCTCAATTTCTGGATTATATTGCAATTTAGTTGTATAAGAAGCATGAGTTATAGAAGACAAGAGGTTAGCAGTAACTGTAAAAATAAAAATGCAAAGAAACTAAGAAATTTGAAATTGTTCCCCGACAATGGTGCCAAATTTTAGTCGGGTTGTTGAAACCTTCAAAATAATTATGATTCTCCAAAATTCTTGTAGTAGTCGTGGAATTATGTCAAAACCCAAGAGAACTAAACACTAGTTTCTTAATTTCAAGTAATAAAATAAAAGAGGGGTTTTTTTATTAGATAACTGATTAATTAAAATTAATACAAAAGCAAATTAAATCAACTGAATTTAAAAATAGAAACTCAAGATTACCAAACTCATATTCAAGGGAAATATCTTATCTAATTGTAACATTGATCATTGGTTTAAAGAGAATATTTTCACGATTCAAGTAATTAGTCTGAAACATATTAGGATAATCGTAATAAGTCTCAAATTTTCCTAAATTAATTTGTTCAAACTCAGCATCCAAATCCAAAATTATCATCCATTGACTAGGTGTGATAGTATTATATATCAAATAGATGATAGTAATAAACTTCATGAAAAATGCTAAAGCCTAAATTAAATAATCGAGATAGTTGCAATTATTCAATTTAGTTTTTTATTTATCATAAGTTAAATATGGAAATTCATAAATAACCTATTTGCTACTTATATCACTCCTTCATGACAAATACATATCATTGAATTTCTAGATAACGATAGAATAATCAATATTAAATTAAATTGTCAGATTAATCAAATAATAATCATTCATGAAATATGAGAACTCAAAATAAGAAATACTTGAATTAAAACATGAATAAAAGGTTTAGAACACAAAACCTCACAAGTGGCTTTTACTCTAATAACAAAAATAGAAGAAAGATAAAGAATTGCTAAAAACGTAAAAAGAGAGAACCTTTTTTTGTTGTGAGGAACGTCCCTTTTATAGGGTTTTTTAATCTAATCATAATCTAACTCTAACTTGTAAAGATATCTATCTAAAATGAATTCAAAATCAAACTCCTTCTAAAATAAGTCCCAATTTGATGCACTATCTACTTTTTATTTCCAAAAACAAACAAACATTAATTTTAACATTTAAGCACAAAAATAAATTTAAAACAAAGGAAATAATATCAAACAATTAGTCAAGATGAGATCTTATCAAATATGTAGATAGTCTGGTAAAACGTGTGTGATATAGGTTGGGTCTCGAGCCCGACTTGTCTCAACCTAATTTTTTTAAAAAATTAAAATGTCAAAATGAAGTTATTATTGGCAAAATGACATTGTTTTACTATTAATTCACCTCAGTCCCAACCGGGGTAAGCTCAAGTCTTGTTGTCATTTCTAAAATAGAGAGGATATGAAGAGATATTAGCAAAATGACATTGTTTTGCTATTACTTGTTGGGTTTGTTGACCTCAATTTGGGTTGGGGCTGGCCCAACCCTTATTGCCATCTCAAAAATAAAGAGGATATGAAGGGATGTCTCCTAACTAAACAAATATATTTAATAGGTTCACTAGCGTAAAAAAGTGGACAACAGCCAAGCCCAATGATCGTAAAACCCAACTGTTGCTTGAAACTGGGCCTAAATTTGGAACTCCCCATGCCCAAAGCCTCTTTTTACTCATTTAGCAGCCTTCTATTAAGCACAATTTTCTCGACCGTTGGATATGAACAACCAACCTTGATGATCCAATCAAAGGCGACAAAATATCTAAGAAGATACAAGCAATGGTCTGAGCGTGACAGGACATCTAGGACTCCACATAGAAAGCACTAGAAGCGGCGCTGGTGCTCTCTGCCCATAAATCACACACACAACAGAGCACAGGCCAACGCGTTCTTTAAGCTTCGAGAGTGTACTCTGCTTCTTTAGGGTTTCAATCTTTTCACTTTTCATTTCCAGACCAATATGAGGTACGCGCCACTCTCTGTTACCGTCCTCCTTCCTCGCTCTCTTTCGCTCTTTCTCTCTCTTTTTGATTATAATTTCTACTGTTCCGATCTTGTCCCTGCTGTTTTAGTCATTTGCGGTTTTGTTTACTGCCCCTTTGTCCTCTTTAGATCCGTTTCTGGGTTTACCTTGTAGTATTTGGTCTGATATCTATGGTGTTCGACCTCGTGCTTCTATTTCGTTCGTGGATTTTGAAGGTTTCTTGCTGTGAGGGTTTGTGTCGGTTACTAGTTTTATTTGGGTTTAGGTTCGGCCTTTGAAGTATCCCTTTCCGACAATATATGTTTCGTGATTGTGTTAAGACGGGGATATTTTGTCTTGTAATTGCGTATTTAACAGTAAAAGAAAAATCGGAGAGTTTTAGGACTTGGGTATAAATCACCATGCAAGGATGCTTCTTTGAGGTTCATTTCGTTTTGTATTTCTGAATTGTGTTCTTTATCTATTGTTGTTCAGTCGTCACCCAGAGGTAAAATGGGCCCAGAGGGTCGACAAAGTTTTCATCACAGTGGTATTATCGGACTCTAAAAATGCAAAGGTTAATCTTGACCCAGAGGGCGTGTTCACCTTCTCTGCTAATGCTGGAGCAGATAACAACCTTTATGAATTGAAGTTTGATCTCTTTGACAAGGTCAATGTGGAGGTTAGTTCATACTCTAGTCGGTTTGCTCAACATCTGGAAGCGAGAGCGTGGCTTGACTTGCTATGAGCTGGTTTTTTAAGTTATTTGTTGCTGGCTAGTTCTTGAATTTCCCAATTCTTATTTCATATTCATGTCGATGGTGGATTTAGATTATATAGTCTTGTACAACGTTCTAAAGTTCTCATGTTTTGCTTAAATTTTAGCTTTTGACTCGTGGACTGTATTTTCCACCTCAATTTGTTTTGGGACTTGAGATATTAGTGTTTAACACTGAATTTACAGGTCCTAATGTTCGAATTTCTGTCTCCTTGACTAGTCTATATATTTAATGCTTATGCCTCTTCCATTTCTGTCCTTTGCTTAGAAAGCTTGCCAGCTATTTATCATGAGTTTTTGTGAGCTGCAGGAGAGCAAAATTAACATTGGTGCGAGGAACATATTCTGTGTCTTGGAGAAGGCAGAGAAAGTTTGGTGGAAGAAGCTGTTGCGTGGAGATGGCAAAGCACCTCATTACCTTAAAGTGGATTGGGACAAATGGGTAGATGAAGACGAAGACCAAGGTATTATGCATGCTGATGTGATCGGCTTTCTTTCTTGTTACAAATTTTACAATTTGATCAGTTGACTATGTTTATGGTTGGATTGTGATGTTTCTGTGTTGTTTCCTTAGGTCTTGGAGATTTGGATCTTGGAGGGATGGATTTCTCGGTAGGCTTTTTGAGATGATTGAACGGATTTTTTTTACTTGGATTATGTGTTCCCTGTTCTAATGTTGTTTATCTTGTTCAGAATTTTGGTAATATGGGAGGCATGGGTGATGATCCCGGTGAACTTGATGATAGTGATGATGAAGGTACAAATGCAACAGTTCCTTCTGATTTCGAATTTTTATTTCTGTCCAAAACGTCAAAGGGTCCTCCTGATGCTAATTGATGTATAGATATGCAACTGCGAATTGAAAAATGAACTTGGTTCTTGGTCTTGTTTCACAGTATTTCATGGCGGTTTAGACCACTTTTGTTGGTGCAATTGATTTCTTGATTTTAATTGTTACCTGAAAACGTTTTCATATATTTCACTTCTTGTTGCAGACCAAGATGTGTCAAAGCCTGAATCCTCTGATGCTGACAAGGCAGGAGAGCAAGATATTCAGAAGGGAAATACAGAAGAGAAAAAGGAAGCTGCTTGAAGAACATAATGATTAAAGGAGTACCTTATGCTTTAGCTAAGATGAGTTAAAACCTTCTCGATCTTTGATGTTAAGACAATCATTACTTTGTAGACTTTTGAAATGTGCCCTTCATAGCTTGAGTTAAAAGAGTGTTGTACTCTTATTCATGTTCCATGGATGAGGAGTTGGCTAGGAGAACATTGATGCTTCTGATTGTTTTCCAGCACCACCTTTTTATGTCAGAGCGAGTGTGCTGTGTAGTTGCTATATTTTTGTTGGTCTGTTGTACTAGGTACATGCATGTGTAAAGACAATGATCTGTAGGGGTTAACAGACATGATATTTTGACTATTTATCCTTGTTACATATGATGTTTGGAACCATGACAAAGGTGGGTTACAACTTACAATCCCATAGTTGATATTAGTTTTGACCTCAAAATGGTTTGAATTTACATGATTAGTGTCTGAGCAAAGATGGCGCATTTGGACTTTTGTGATGCAAATTTTAACATAATTCTTCTCGGTTATAACGCTTTGGCTTGGATCTCAAGTTAGTTATACAATCATGAACGCACGACAAAATAAGAGTCGTGTGATGTGAGTTGAGACTGTGTACACGAGGAGTGGGTTCAGTTCTCTGCTTACTGTGTTATTTAATTTTTAGCGGTCTTAATTTACCGGATGGATGGACAGCAAGTGATAAGAAGAGTGATGATTGACAACGAGGGATGGACCAAATGGTCCAACTTTTTCATTTAAGACTCTCTCTTAACAAGGAGATCTTGAGTTCGAGTCAACATAAGGAGGAGAAATATGCATGTTTCTATTGAAGATCCTCTAGTTTCTTGGACAAAGCTCTTTGATCAGATTAATTACGGACGTTTTGTTTCCAGCGACAATGTGGGAGTTACTCGGAAACTTGGGGCCTAATGAGAACCTAATGTTGAACAGAGAGGAGCCAGTGATTAATCATTCACTGACCAATCAAGTATGTGAAGACTCCTTGTGTGCAGAAGTGTAAAGGCTACGTAGGAACCTGAGGGATCTTGAGGTATCAGATTTACCTCCTCTAGGCTCTTGGGGTGAGATTTTATAGTATTAGGATTTAGTCTGGCTAAGTCATGATACCTAATATATATATATATATAAAAAAGAGTGATGATTTTGTTTAAGAATTAATTTTTAAAAATTGAATTTGAAATTAATATGTACAAATTATAAAAAATAAAAACATTTTATTGAATAATTTAAAGTATTTGAAAATTTAGTTGACACACGATGCTAGTCATCAGATCTGAGGGTAAGAATGTGTTACACAGGACAAATAAGAGTGGCCTAAGTGATCAAAGCTCCTCACTTAAGCTCCAATTTCCGTTGCTGTTTGTTTATTAAACTGGTAGAAGAATCTCGTTGGACTGGTAGAGGAATCTCAGGAGAGAGAGCTCCCGTTGATGTGTTGTGTTGCTGACCCAAAAACGCTGATTTTTTTAGCTCTTCACAGTTCAGAATAACTTGATCTGTTTTATTCGTAACAGTTCAAGACAGTTCATTCTCAATCTGATCTAACTGGCTGGTCTAGTCAATGGTCAGAATGCAAAGGATTGGAAGTGAAAACTTTCTCAAATGTTGGCAATTACGATGAAGGATATGTAAATTTCGAGTATTTGAAAATTTTTACTACTATGAACCATTTCATCGAGCTACTAATTTGGTGGCTAGGTAAAAGCGTCCAGTGAATTATAATAAACATGGACAAGCCTGCTCAAATCAACCAACATAAGAACGATATTACACAACTTGCGGGGAACAAAAGGCAAGTCCATAAAGTAGAAGCATTTGACTCGTCGGTGATCTCTACTGCAGTAACGAGTAAGGCAGTACCTGCACTTGTAATTAACCACCCAGTTAACCGAAACAGACCGCGACATTGACATTGGTCGCAAATGCATCTTAAAACTAGCAGGACCAAGTGCTCGGCAAAAAGCTCTTACATCAGCCCCATCCTCGCCCTGCACCTGCCACCAGAAGCAAAAAGACCAGTCTTATTACTTCATCAACATAAATTAACTAGCTGATCGCACAAGCTGCCTCAATAACTTGAAATCCCAAACCGTTGCAATCTTGCAACTGTTAAAAGCCGTAGAAAAAGAAAAGTCAAGATGAATACGGTAGAACTTGCATTCTTATAAGCTGATCACATCAAACCTTTATATTAAATAACGAAATGTGAAATCGAAACAGTAACAGTTAAAAGACAATCGATAATAAGAAAAGGGTGAACCGTAAACAGAAATCGAACAGACATTGGCTGAAAAATGAAAATGGACAGAAAACTATAAACATTAAAACAAAGCCTCAAGTTTGCGAAAAATTGTACTGATCCAAAGTCATCAAGGTATATTACCTTTGTTCCCACCAGGCTTTCCACCTGATCCACTTTTGCCACGCCCTCCACCCTTAGCGGCTCCATCATCAAGGCCTCGCCCAATGCCTTTTGCTCCTCTTCCACCAGGCATATCCTCCCTGCCTCTTCCCCTTCCACGCCCTCCTACTCCAGGTGGCTTCCGATCTGGAAAAAAGAACATTTACTTTGTTAACTACATTTGTTTTTCCTAATCATTGATTGCCAGAAAAAGGAAAGCAGAATTATTTATTAGTCAACTGATTAACAGACTTGCTCAATCCACCCTTTTTCAACATGAAACAATGAAAAAAGGAACAAGATAGAAAGACTTGAAGCAAAGAAAACCAATTAGTAAACACCCAGACAATCAAGATGATCATAATAAGACTATGCTTTCAAGAAATAATTGCATATTATAGAAAAAGAACACATTGATGGTAAGAAAAAGCAACCTGCGCGACTCTTGCTTTCTTCTTGAACTTTATCAATAACCTGTGACGTTTATTCCAGTTAGATTTGAATATTCAAAAAGATTGAACAAATGCCACCATCTAGCAGTCAAGAAGCACACCAATGTTGAAAATATTTGTTTCGTACAAAAATCTTCTGCCACTAATAATATCAACACCCTTGAACCAAGAAAGCCAAAAATGTAAAGGATGCATACTCACAGTTGCTAAATACTCAAGCGCTGCATGCTCAAGCACACATATTGTAAACACACTTGAAGACTATAAGTACTTCAATCAATTTTACAGCAACCCCTTACTTTTCATATGAACTTCTAAGATGGCAGCAATCAGAAGATCTTTGTTCCACTTATATTACTTTTGCATGGGAGAACGGGTATTGGACAATAATAATGAAAAGTGTTACACAAACACTGAATGAGAACAACATGATTTCTCTACAAAGGGAGAACAAACCAGTACTTCTCTCGTGACTGCTGTGATGTTAATGTAATAAATTATAAGAAATGAAAATGATCGTACCTCATCTGGGACTCGGAGATATTTTATAGTATTACCACGGATATAGCACTCGGGCATTCGCCAAAATCTATCTCCATCCTACCTCGCAACTCATTTAAACCCAAATTAAGTTCTGAATAGCAAGAAAATCTTATGAAGATGAAACAATCAAGTGTATCAAAAGTAAACGATACTTTGGAGGTGCAGATGACTTCACGGAGGTGGATGTTCATCCAAGTATCACAATTGACCAAATGTCCATTATACGTCTCCCCATTTTTCAGTTCCACCAACTGCCATAAGAAACAACCCACCAAGAATTGCAACAGAGTCTAACACAGTAAAGTAAAATTCTTCACAGGAAGGTCAAGGACTGCAACAGTGGGGATTTCTTACCATGGGGTGGCCCTGTGCGGTCTTAAGAAGAGAAAGAGGAAGCTGCAATAAACAAAAAAGAAGACAAATTTGACTTAGCAAAAACTGATTAAACGGCAATTAATCGTTCTTTTATTTCATAAAGAACATACGTATACAAGCTTCAGACCACCAGAATTTAGAAAAAGAAAATCGAAAACACACAAACGTCATTTAAGGATATAGAAACAAGAATAGGCCGACCAAACAATCTAAAAACTGATAAAAGAAAACAAACCAACCGGATTTTAAACATTCATCAATATTTGCAAAAACAAAAAGAACAAAAATTCAAACACAACAAAAGAAGATACTAAGAGAAGCATAAGTTGGGATCTTCACCATCTTTTTAGGGTTGAGAGTCCAAAAGAGCAACGCCCCTGAAGTATGAAGCAAAATTTTTAGGTCATGTGAACATCAAAAAGAAAATTCAACAGTCAAAATCGTCAATAACAAAAATCTGACATCAAAACTGGATTACCAATCTGGAGTTGAAAGAAGGCGTCTTGAAGCACAAAACACACAGCGACTCCGAGCCTGCCGCTGGCTAGGGATTTTAGTCAATTAAGAGGAGGTACATTCAGTTTCAGATGAATAGATCGGGTCGGGTTTGTTATGACGAGATAGCTGACCCGATTTAGAATTCTAAACACTTTGGAAATCCCATTATTTCTAAAAATGGTATCTATTGCATTAAAATAAAATACAAAATTAGTATAAAAATATCAACAGAGGATTGTTCATCACCATACTTATTTCAAAGTCTTGCAATAAAGCACAGTTTAGGAAGATCTAATAGTACGTAGTCTTATCCTTACATAATATAGAAGCTATTTTCGGCAGACCCATATATAGATGTGACAATAAAAAATGATGCAGGTAAAAAATAAAAAATAAATAAAAATTTAAAAATAATTTTTGAATAAAATAAAAAAGAATTAAAGCATTTAAAAAATAATAGCTTAAAAATATTACATATCTTCATTAGGAGATGCAAATCTAGAAAACAAAATTTTAAGAAATTTATAGGACAAATTTACCTTATATATTGCAAAGTTCTGCTTCTCCTTGATGCGGTGCAAAGTTCTACTCACCATTTATTTGAATTATGTGTGTCAATCTTGCACAATGCCATCCTTAGGCTTGAAAATTTGGATAGCTTACGACTGAAGAAGTACAGTATAGCTTGGCTAACCTTCCTCTCTTCCTATAAGCAACACCAATGTTGGAACCCGATCCGGAGACCGGACCCCAACTGCTTATAACTTAACACTCTTACTCTTGCTTTAATTCCACATCTATTGGACCCGTTTCCAAGGCCCAA
>JANTPM010000009.1:18835540-18862260 GCA_025434745.1 Erythroxylum divaricatum
TGAAATGTTTATGAATAAAATTGGGCCCAATGTGATTATGGATTTTTGTACATTCGATGGCTAAATACTGTGACTGTGTTATGATGACCCAAAAAAAATTATACTGAATGTTTGACGGTATTCGAGTACTCTAGCATACCACTCTCGTGAGGTACGGACTCGGATATCACCCACGATATGGAGTTTGGATCTTGTGAAAATGGGGTGCTACAAAAACAACGCAAAAGAACACAAGGACAATGCACGGAGGACGTTGTGTGCGTTGCTAATGACAGAGGGAATGAGTATGCTGTTGTGCAGAGAAAAGGAGGCGTACAGGTGATGCATGTGAGGGATGGGTCGGTGGACTTGTGGGCTAGTGACCCATCCGGCCCATAAAATAACAAACCCATGTAGTGAACCGACCTGGCCTTGAGACACTAAAATAACCCAGCCTTTTAACAGTACCCAATTAGGTATAACGGTGAGCTGAGCTAGGCCCAACCTAATTTTTTCAAGCTTAACGTAATTAAGCTTAGACTTTAAGCTGTCCAATTAGATTGAACTAAAATAATATCAATTTAAAAAGTATGCCAACTCATTAACCAAAATAATTTTATTTTAATAAACCATATTAAAATGACGTTGTTTTGTCTTAATTAATTTAGGTCATTCAAATAATGATGGACTGATCCTTCTAAGTTTAAACTTGAATTGGAGTATAATCTACTCGAATTAAATTTATTCAATTTAGGTCATTTAAGTAATGTTAGACTGATCCTTCTAAATTTAAACTTGAATTAAAGTATAATCTACTCGAATTAAATTTATTAAATTTAGGTCAAACCATTTTCTCCCTCCTTCAAAGACCTTGCGATGGAAAAGTTTCTCTTAAGTTTGCAATACTTTAGACTTGATGGTGTTGTTGGCCTTTCGGTCATTCTCGAAACGCCTTGTTATTGATGATTTTCTAGCTAGGTTAAACAATGTCTTTTTGTTAGTGTGAGAGTTTCTTATTATTGATGAAACATATCTACAAGTCCCTTGATTTGTTCTTATAAATTGAAGAATATGACATCCACTAAATTGATCTTGAGGGTATGTGGTGATGAGTAGAACCGTCGAGCAACTCTTACACATATTTATTTTCAACAGAAAAAAAAAACTCTTACACATATTCAGGTCTTGGGTTTCCGATGTGAGAGACAAAGTGGCAAGAAGCAGCAAAAGAAGGAGACTTGTTGCGGAAAAGAAGTAGATGGCAACACAGAGGATTCAAGAAGTGAGTCTTATTCGTTTCTGACAAGTCGTCAAACTGAAGATTAGGCCCACAATCCTTACATAAGGGCTTGTATTTGACAAATAGGATAAAGCAATACAAAATCCGACAGAAGTATGGTCCTAAATAGTCGATCCTAAGGAAATAAGGAAAAATGGTCCAAGCATTATGACCAAAACCTGTCATAAGTTATCCCAGCAGAAGCCATTTCCAGTGTCCTATATGTTTAGGGTTAGAGTTAAAATCAAATTATGAAAAACTAAAATTCCACGTGCACATCTTAAACTTAAAGACAAGAAATATTTAATATGTTTGGTTATTAAAAACAAGATAGCCTTTTTTTTTTTAAATTTTAATTTTAGCGAAACACCCCTGAACTGACGCCTTCGATCTTTTGACTTGAGGTCCTATCAAACTGCCTATAATTGGGGAGTTTGGAGCTAAATAGGAAGTGGCCTCCTGGAAACAAGTAAAAGGGTTTAGGTCAAGAACTATATAGCCGGATCATAAAATATGTTTGAATGTGCATGCTATTTGCAAGGAGCCTAATATGTTAAATACAGGTGGGCATTATAAGAACTGATTTTGACAATGATGGTAAGTAAATCAGACCAAAAACAGATATTATGTTACCTAATAATAATTTTTATTATAAACATGTTTTTAATATTATGTTTTTGCAATAATCAAACCATACCTCAAACATCGGGGTCCCTCACTCTCGCTTTCAAAGTTGTAACGCCTACACACTCTCATTCTTACCTCAATCGCTTTCTCTCACTCTCTGTTTGTGGGATCCACCAACATGGGTCATCCCCTCCTGCTTCTGCTCCTCCAGCTCCTCCTCCTCCTCCTCCTCCTCCTCCTCTCTCCGGTCAGCGCCGACGACGGTGCAGTTATCGTCAAACTCGCCAAGTCCATAACCCCATTACCGCCCGGCTGGTCAAGATTCGCCTCCGCCGGGTTCTGTAATTGGGACGGCATTAACTGTGATTCAACCAAACAGCATGTCATTTCCATTTCTCTGACTCGCCGGAATCTACGTGGCTCTCTTCCTGGTGAAATCTCAACCCTGTCGGAGCTTCAGTCGTTGTCCGTCCAAAACAACATGCTCTCCGGCGATATACCCTCCTTCGCTAATCTCACTAACCTTCAATTCATTTTCCTTGACTTCAACAATTTCACTTCCGTTCCTGTCGGTTGCTTTCAGGGTCTCACGAGTTTGCAGACTTTGAGTATGGGCAACAACGTAAATCTTGCTCCTTGGCAACTTCCTCTCGATCTCGCTGCTTCCACCACTCTTACTAATTTGACGGCTAATGAAGCTAATGTCTTTGGTTCGATTCCGGACATTTTTGGGTCGTTGCCAAGTTTGCAGAATTTGAGATTGAGTTACAATAATCTGACGGGTGTTTTGCCAGCTTCTATGGGTGGTTCAGGTATACAGAACTTGTGGTTGAATAATCAACAGATGGGTTTAAGTGGTAGAATCGATGTGCTTGCTTCTATGACCCAGTTGGTTCAGGCTTGGTTACACAAAAATCAGTTTACTGGTCCAATTCCTGATCTTGTTGAATGCAAGAACATTTTTGACCTGCAACTGCGAGACAATCTGCTCACTGGAATTGTTCCGGATTCTTTGATTTCGCTTCCTTCGCTCCGCAATGTCTCTTTGTCAAATAACAAGCTGCAGGGTCGCAACCCTGTGTTTCCTAACTCTGTCAAGGTTGTGAATGATGGTATCAATAATTATTGTGCTGCTCCTGGAGTTGCATGTGATCCGCAAGTCGACATCTTGCTTGCGGTTGCTGGGGGTTTTGGTTACCCCGTGTCTCTGTCTGATAAATGGGGAGGTAATGATGCTTGTGATAGTTGGCCTTCTATTACATGTGATGCAGGGAAGAAGAATGTTACTATTGTGACTTTGACAAAGCAGGGTTTACAGGGGACGATATCACCTGCGTTTGGAAATCTCACTGCACTGCAGAACTTGTATCTTAATGACAATAGTTTGACTGGCTCCATTCCTGATAGCTTGACGAAATTGCCACAGTTGCGCGTCCTTGATGTTTCCAACAACAATCTATCTGGTAAAGTCCCAGTTTTTCCAAATACTGTGAAATTTATAACTACACCGGGGAATGCTCTTTTAGGTACTGAAATTAGCCCTGGTGGCAGCCCGGGATCACCTGGTACCGGTTCTGGCACATCCAGTGGAAGCTCAAATGGCACATCAGGGGGTGTAATTGCTGGAATCGTTATTGCTGCTGTCGTTTTCCTTGCTGTTTTGGCGTTTTTGTTGTACAAATGCATGAAGCGGAAAAATAAGTTTGGGAGGGTGGACAAAGGTAATAGAGGGAACGCCATGGTTAAGAATGGGGTGGAGGATGGTTTTAATGGTCGTATTGAAACTCCTAGTGAGTTACGGAGTCCAAGTGTTAGTGGTGATAGTGACCATAAGATTCTTGAGGGTGGGAATGCGGCAATACCCATAGAAGTTCTTAGACAAGTGACAAACAATTTTTGTGAGGATAATGTCATTGGAAGGGGTGGTTTTGGAGTTGTTTACAAAGGGGAGTTGCATGATGGGACTAAGATTGGGGTTAAAAGGATGGAATTCTCCTCGATGGGCACCAAAGGTTTGAATGAGTTTCAGGCAGAGATTGCTGTGCTTACCAAGGTTAGACACAGACATTTAGTTGCCCTGTTAGGATTCTGTACGAACGGCAACGAGAAGCTCTTGGTCTATGAGTATATGCCCCAGGGTACACTAGGACAGCATTTGTTTGAATGGCATGAGCGTGGTTTGTCTCCACTTACATGGAAACAACGTGTTACCATTGCCTTGGATGTGGCAAGAGGAGTCGAGTATCTTCATAGTTTAGCTCAACAAAGTTTCATTCATAGAGACTTGAAGCCTTCAAACATTCTTCTAGGGGATGACATGAGAGCTAAAGTGGCAGATTTTGGTTTGGTTAGAAATGCACCCGATGGAAAGTATTCAGTGGAAACACGATTGGCAGGCACATTTGGATATCTTGCTCCTGAATATGCTGGTAAGTAGCTTGCCACATATCTATCTTTGTCTTTATGCCAATTGCAATTGTTAATGTGGTGACCTATGATGCATAGTTCGTTTCAGCAAAGACATGAGACTAAAAAGGTAGGATACACCACATTGCGCATGTCTCATTGAGAAAAAAACATGAAAGTTAGGTATAATTTTTAAAAACAAAGGTATAATTTTTAAAAACAATATAACCGGAATTGAATTCCAGAATGTTGCATTACTGTAATTCTTAGACAAAGGGAGAGAACTATTTCATTATTGTTCAAAATCCTGCTACACCTTGCGACACAATGATATAAGACTTAACTCATTATGGTTTGGAGTTCTTACTCCTGACTTCGTATTATATTTCCATGTTCAATATGTGAGACAATTTTCTAAAGAATTTTTAAACCTTTCCAAATTGGTCAGAAGTTTGAAAGTGGCCTCAAATTATTCTGTAACATAAAACTCTATATCTGGCTACAACTTTGAGTCTGTTGTTAAAATGCATTTTCTTTCTTTTATTGTTCTATGTGCATTTATACGCGGTTTGTTTCAATCCTTAAATTTCCAAAATTATGCTCTTTTGGCCTTGGCGAATTTTGATGGACATTTTGCTTTCTTATTTCTTGTTGATTTGTTAATGATTCTTGTCCTTTCAGCTACTGGAAGGGTGACGACAAAGGTAGATGTTTTTGCCTTTGGAGTTGTTCTAATGGAGATGCTAACTGGAAGAAAAGCCCTTGATGACAGTGTGCCAGATGAGAAAGCTCATCTTGTCACTTGGTTCCGCAGGATCCTAATAAGCAAGGAGAACATTCCCAAAGCACTTGATGATACTCTTAACCCCGATGAGGAGACCTTAGACAGCATTTATAGAGTGGCTGAGCTAGCAGGACATTGCACTGCTCGTGAACCGTACCAAAGGCCTGATATGGGGCATGCTGTCAATATTTTGAGTCCCCTTGTTGAACAATGGAGGCCTGCTAGCCAACAAGAGGAAGAAAGTTATGGACTTAACCTTCATATGAGCCTTCCTCAAGCCCTGCAAAGATGGCAAGCTGATGAAGGTTCGTCAATGACGTTTGATGGTACATCCTATTCTCAGAGTCTAAGTCTTCCCCCAAAACCGTTTGACACATTTACTTCAAACGATGCCCGGTAGCAAGTGGAAAGCATATAAGAATTTTGAAGAGAAGAAATGGGAAAAAGGTAAACATTCCCATCCTTTCTGATTCTCCAGATTATCCATAGAGATCATAGGGATCACCAGAGTGTCACGGTTTCACGTTATTGGTTGGTCTTATATGTTTCTTTTTCTTCCATGATCTTAACCGGTCTAAAGATGCACCATTAGGGTTAAATCTGGTATCTATTGGATGCACAAAGCTAACTGATTGATTTATTACATGAGGTGGCAGAAGGGCAGCATTGTTTTGATTTGTAAAACTTAGCTATAGATTGCTACTCATGTTGTCTTTTGGCATGGAAATATTATATATTCTTTCTGATACTCTTATTGATGTAGTCCTTCAAAACCTGAAGTAACTTTTGTGTTTGCTCAGAATCAAAAGACCAGCAAATATCGTGAAGATGAGTTGGGGTGTGGGAGTGTCTATGTTTGTTTATTAGGATGTGTTGTCCTTGTGAATTCGGTAGGATAGAAACTAAAATGGGTTGAAAGTCGGTACCTTTTATGACTACGCACATATGTTGTAGGGACCTTTACCATATTATACTTACTAGTGGAGATATGGCCTTCTTTAATTTCATTGATGCCATTTGACAGTATTGAATGCCAAATGGAGGCCTGAAATCATCATAAATGTTGCAGTGGTTGGTCGAGGATCATTGATAGTCTCAGGCTGCCTTGTTTCTATAATATTCAACTAAAGATGAAGGAACAAAAACGAGACTGTAGGCTTTATTTTCCTATTTCTCAATTTTTTTTAAAAAAAAAAATATTATTTTACTACTTATTGGATCAATTTCACTTGCAGGTACGCTTCTCTTATAAAGTTTGTGCCACCAATCTCCGTATAATAATAGGAAGATAGCAACTAGGCCAGGTTTTCCATTTATGTAGTGTAAAAGTCACCTCCAATTGATTTCGTTTTCTTACAATTTAAATTATTAAAGAACTGCTTTATAATTTTAAATTATATTAAGACAAACAAGCATATGATTGACTGTTGCGTATGTGAGTGACAGAAGTGCAATTATAATCTTTTAAATTGATATAGATCGTAAGTCATGTACTTTGTATAAAATCTTTTACAATGTGCGACTGCGAAACCTTAAAAAGAGGGGAGCAATTAGCCACATGCATCCATAGACAAGGAGAAGAGAAGGAATGATGCTGTTGTAAACTCGTTGGATTGGATCCTTGCAAAATACAGATACCATTGTCAAGTTTTACAAGCCAAGCCAAAAAATTGAAAAGAACCCCTTGAAGATTTAGAAAACAGAAAGGACAGAGATAATATGCAATTAAAATTAAAAGGAAAACTGACAGCTGTCGACTGAAAAGCTAAACAAGATACTCCTATTGAAAGTCGCAGCTTACCAAATTCCACCATGGATTTCCAAGTTTTAATTACAGCCACGCCTGCACGATTCTAGGGCAGATAGTTACACATCTTCTGCTACAAGGAAATGATCCCAATTGTTCATACCTGCTCCTTCAACTAATAACTATACCTTGGCAGTGCCAAACAGTTGGATACATAGCTATATGTCGCTGAACTCGATGAGAGCTCTGTCACTTAGTTCAGTGGAGTGCTTTCTTGTTGATGAAACCGTACTCAACGGTAGACAAAGCAGCAGAAACCCCAAATATAATTGAAATAATAAAATAGGGCAACTGAGACAAATGCTAAGGAACGTGTGGCGTTGCAACTTTATAATAACTAAACAACTCCAGAATGTGTTCCCTAGTAAGCAAAAACAGGGATGTTCCAAATTCAACTCCTTTATCTAAATACTTTGTGACATTCCCATGTTACGACCTCATGTGACAGCCAAATTAGCATTACTAAAACTGAACGGCATTGGGTCATAAGATTCACTAAAAAGTAGCTGATATTATTCCACGCTATGTTGCACCAGCTCCAGTTTTGTCTCTATGATTTAGCCATCGTCATTACCACTGCAGAAGGATTTTCATATATGAATCACTTTACAATTCTAGATCATTACATGCTAACGGGGGGCACCCAACTCGCCACTTGAACACCAAGTGAGAAAAGTCGTATCTTGACTTCCAATTTAATTCGCCTTGCCCTGACCAGAAGTTCACAGGGTAAAAATATTTTTTAAAAAAAAGAATGTATTTTTGTGGAGCTTGCAAAAAGCACAATGACCATAACTTTAGCCATCGATAACAGCACAGATGAATAATAGCTTTCAGCAGCAAGCCAAACAAAACTTTGAAGTTAAAGTTAGAGCAAGAAACTATATTTTTTAGGCTATTGATCAACTTATGCATAAGACCACTAACTTATATAAATGTACAAGCTAGAAAGTCAAGAAATAAATACAGGTCGAGAGAGCCATATGGAAGTCAAATTAAAGCTCATACTATGCCCAAACGTTCATCAGCCCTAGAAAACTAAGCTTAAGGAACAACAACCAGCTCTTCCCTCATGAATGACTTTGAAACTTCTACTACTTGGCATGCTGAAATAATTTGGATATTCTGTCCAATGCTCAAAAGCAAGGAAGGGTTAGGAATTGATCAAGACTGGATAGAACGAGAAAATGAGACTCCCTGTCTAATCAGACTCTTCATCGCTGGCATTAAGTCCTGGTTTCATAAAAAACGCAAGAACATTTTAATGGAATGGAGGAAAAACTTTAAGATCATGAGAATTGCTTCAGATTAAAAACGAAATGATTAAGGACTTCTATTTATACCAAGGTCCAAACTGATAATGATATCAAACACCATAAAGACTAAATATTCTCCCCTAGCAATTTGAAATATTGACTCTGTAGCACAAGTGCAAATGAAACATATTGAATTTGAAGTGCAAAGGATACTACCAGAAAGAGGAAACACACATGCACTGGTTATAAATTTTGTCTTATGAAGTCATAACTGAGCAAAACCTTATTACTATGATAATGATTTTTTTAGTACTTTGCTTTCACAAACCGTAAGTTCAACAATGGTAGCAAATATGTGCAACTATTGCTTTGTGCGGCGTAATCTAAAGGCAAGCAGTGCTTGACATAGCCATATCTTGAAAAAGTCTATAGAGGGATTTTTTTTCATATGACTGGCTTGGCCAATTGAATGGAATTGAAAGCTTAACACAAGCCAGATACATTCAAAGAGAGGCCTTATTTTCCACCGTTAACAGGCTTGCTTGACACAGCAAACTAGCAAAGTCATTAGTAAAAGAACGCACAGTATATTAGACGAAGACCTGAGTATTTGTATCCTTGTTCTGCAAAACACTCAACTACGGGCATATGTAACTGCCACTCTAAATCACTAAAAAATAGCCGTTGCAATTCTAACTACCTACATATTATCCAAAATGAAAGCACTATAAACCAAACATTAGCACATATAGCGAACAATAAACCTGCAAATATAGACTACTAAGTGTGCCCATTTCGACACTTGCATAAGTTGAAGCAATTTAAATTCAAGAATAACATACATCAAATTCTTGATTTCAATCCCAAAATAAATATTCTACAGCAAATCAAGCTAAAGTACGCAAAGCCATACCGATCTACTAGTGTTGAATATTAAGCATGGACTTGGCCTCAGTCTGTTCCTCCATCAACCTATCACTAGCATACTTACTCAGCAACTCCATCTTCTTCTTCTCCAACACCATCCTTTCAATCTCCTTCTCGTCTGGCAGTGGCACGTGCACAACAAACTCCCTCTGCTTCTCGTTCCTCTCCTTCTCCTTCTCCCTCTCCCTCCTCTCCTCCTCCACCACATCTTCCTCCTCCTCAAACAACACCCCTGCCCCCACACTAACCACCTCCATCGCCCCTCTCCTCGCCTCTCGTCTTATCTCCTCCATCCTTCGCCACTCCTCCACCGCGGCCCCCCTCATTCTCTCCTCCGCAGGCCCCTCCACTCTCTCCAACACTCCATCTTCATCGTCTCTATATCCATAATAACTTGCATCAATCCGTTTATATATATCATACCTCGTCTTTCGCTTCCTCAGCTCTGGAGGCTTCTCAAACAGTTCACGAACTCCTGGAAGCTTCTTCGCCGCTCCAAAGTAACGGTATCCCGGTCCGCGTCCGCTAGGGTTTGGGACGTCCACGATATTTCCTTCTAAATCCGTCATTTTTGGTGCGTGCTTCGCATAGTTAGGACCCCCGAGCTCGACAATCCGACGCTCCCAGTGCGTTTTCTCGCGAATGAGCTTATTGATCTCGTCGTTCAAATCGCGCAGTCGGTGCTCTCCAAGGCCTTCGTTCTGAATCTCGGCGACCTTCCGGCCAATTTCCCGCATGATCTGCTGTCGCCACTTGTCCGCCTCGGCGAGGTCCCTGCATTCTGACGCGAGATAGGGGCGGCGTTCCTTGGGCTTCTTCTTCTCCTCGGCTTTGAGTGCGATGAAGCGATTTAGCATCGACTGTGCTTTCTCTTCGTTACGAGCCATGTTGTTTCGCTTTCTGGAACCGTAAGATTAGATACAACGGCGGTGCAATCTATCGGCGCCAGCGAGTGGTTAACTGTATCTCTTTACGCGAGGTCTCGTGTTATAAGTTAAGCCCTTATCTTCTTCACTGGATTTCTGTAATTTAACGTTTACATGAATTATTAAAAATATATAAGGAGATTTTAGTACGATAAATCATTTAAATCATAAAATAAACCACAAACGAAGGTAATCAGGTCAGAGATCCGTATAAATAAATATTTATGCACATAATATCCAATTTAGTAAATCAAGATATCTGAATATATAAATGTAAGAATTTTGATATGTCATGCTCATGCATTTTAAGTATTTAAAGTCAGAGACGTGCATAGATTTGCTAACAAGTAGGGTCGTTTCTATCGTTTTATAAGCTCTGGATGAAATTAAAAAAAGGGCCTTTATAAATCGATAATATATTTAAGTTTACATGTTTGTATGAAAGATAAATGACTCAATTTATAAGTTTACATAATCAACTAAATATTAAATGATTATAACACTAACAAATACACAGAGGATCATGATTTATAAAAACAATTTCTCCGTGCATTTCTAGATGCAAAATCATTAATAATATTATCAAGATCAATATTGTCCAATATAGGGCTTACTTGCTCAATATATTTTAAATTTTCTGAAGTGGATGCATTTGGTACATGATCATCCTCACTCAGATTTCTAATATTCTTGTGAATATGAATCTCATCACTTAAGTTTTCTTTATGTTGTTCAAAACCACCTTCACCTAATTTTTTTGAGACTCTTACTAGAGGAGCTTACTCTTTTAATAAATTTATTTATTGCTCCTTTTTGGAATTCTGTCAACTGTGCTACTTGTTTTTTTTTTTCCTTTTTTCACTTTCAGACAAATGCTTTTTAGGCAACAAAATATAAACTAATTATAACATAGTTGGTAGAAAAAGAACAAAAGCACTTGTATGGAACTGGAAGAAGTATGCAAGCACAACCAAACTTCAACAACTTCACAATATATCACAAAGATATATAAATGATATTATATCTGTGATAGAGGAAAAAATAAATAGTAAAATTTAATATCTAATATTAAAAATAAAAAACAAATAGCAAAAATACATTAAAAAATCAAAAACTTTACCTTTAAATTATACTCATAACTCAAAAGACATAATCGTAAAATTTTTTGTTGCTAATTTTTTAGATGGAGTATTTTAAATACATATATTGATGACAATAAAGAAATTAAAAGGTAAAAGTACACTTAAATATTTCAAAACTATTTATAAACATAAGGACCACAATATTAACTTATAAATTTTAAGTTCTAACGTATCATTTAAAGATAATGTTATAAGTTTACGACGTTATAAGTTTACATTAACTTATAACGTTAACATCATTAACGTTATAAAAGGCTATTGAACTTGGAGAGTTGGAGTGCAGCGCAAGGCAAACTAGCAGAGGAGAGCCAACGTTAAATGATTTGAAGTGTCTTAGGAATAGGAGAGGAGATGGAGGGGGCGGGTCCCCTCTCATAGTGGGCCCTGGGCAGGTGCCCTGCTAGCCCCTGCCTAGGGTCGGCCCTGAGTTCGATGTATTGTTATGGTGGAAGAGTTATGGAAATAACTTTTTGATTATGCAAGTAATTGCATGCGACGTATTGGCAATGCCATTATCTACTAATAGCACTAGTGGTTGGTTTATTAGTCTTCATTGCGCTCGACTTTATTCTTGTACTATGAAACCATCATGTGTGCTTGAAGTTGATTAGATGATGAAAATATCAACGACAAACTTTTTGTTTTATGATATATCAATTTCATCTTTTTTAAATATTAGCTTACCTTATATTGTTTTTTAAATTTGTATATTGATAGAGCCACAGGTACTGATAAGTAGGTGACTAGTCATACACAAATATATATTCATCAATCAAGTGGACATTATTTTGATAAAATATTTGATGATGAAGATATATTTAATTATTTATTAATTATTACTATGTGCTTAATATTTCTTTAATTTTAATATTATAGTACTAATATAATGTTTCTACATACAGAAGAAGCGATGCTAACTGTTGAAGATTCTCTTGTCTCCACTCTATCCAATTTTCACTCTCAATCTCCGACTCCCAATCCAGAACATTGTTTTCATAAATTTTTTTAAATTGTATCATTTAAAAATTTTGGATAATATTTTTGTATTGTATGTCATCAATTTATGAATTTTGTTCTTATCATCAGTTAGTTGAACTAATCATTTTAATTATTTTTTTTCATTTCATATAACTATAATCTGTTTCATGAATGAATTTGGTTTCATCTTGTTCATTTTATCAATATACATATGTTTTATATATTTATTCATTACAAAATCTTAAATTTTATTAATCAATTGAATTTTTTTATACCCCTTTTTTGTGTTCTTACTTAGTTATTTTACCGATGAAATTTAATAAAATATAGTAAAAATTGATTAAATAGATGATATCCTAAACGCAACTTAAAAAAAAACTACCTTGTGAACTTTATTAGATTAATTTACAAATTAACCAATGACGCATTAAAATGAAAAATTACCTCGGGATTAAAGTTTTATCTTTCGTAAGAGACCTATCTGTTTTGAGCAGAGATTAGTCTAAAAGTGAATGCTTTAAATGTGTCTTTTTATGATTATGATCTTTCTAAAATACCTAATAGGTAATAAATGTATTTTCTGAAAAGTTAGATATGAAAATTGTCAGAAAGCATCGATTCGTTCTTGTGATCCTTTTGCGATATATTCTCACGCGTAATTAGGTATTTTACACATGACAACGAAGGAATCGGAATAGAAATATCAAGAAAATTATATTTAGTATGTATAAAAAATATTTAATATTTATTAAAAATGATAGTAAATTTTGTTTTATTTACTCATATTTAATTATTTTATAATTTTTATACATAATTAATTAAAATATTATAAATAATTACTAATATATTAATAATTTATAAAATTTTTAATTTTTAAATGATAAGAATAAAAGGATTTATGAAATAAAATAAAGTAATTATAATTTGTGATTTTAATAAATCTCTTAATACCAATTCAATTGATTACGTCAATCACAACACAAGAGCTTGACTTTTCCATAATTGAGCTCAACCAATGCGTTAATTCATAAAATAATACCTGATGGGTTGTGCAATGGCAATAAAGCTGCTGCATCATCAGGCCACAACTTGTTTTTGGGTCTTGCAACTTATTGTAGATTTTTCAATTCTCCCTTTTGACTTGGTCCTACTTTGACGGCGGTAAGTTCGCCGGAATGGACTTGATGACCCATTCCTCCACCTTCCTTCTTCCGACAATCCCCGCCGACCAACGTCCATCATTAACGTACGCACTCGTTGTTCTCAACCAACGCCTCCCCAGATTCACTCCTCTGCTTTGGAAGCACGGTACCTTATTCGCTTTTTTATTCTGTTATGAATCTTCGGGTTGGGATTTGGATCCTGGGTTTTGATGGGTCTTTGGTTACAATTGTTTGTATTTTTACGTGGTTTTTGGTGTAGAGCAGCACGACTACGTTTGTGTGCTGATGGTGGCGCCAACCGCGTGTACGACGAAATGCCTCTGCTGTTCCCGCATGAAGATGCTCTTGATGTTCGACAAAGGTGGTGATCTTTTACTTTGTGTATGTGCTCCTTGTTGGCGGTTGCTTTTTGTTTTACTTGAGCAAGTTTTGTAACCGTTTGGGTTCATTAACTACAAAAGTTGTCCTTTCCATCTAAGGATTAATTATAGATCAATAAATTGTGAGAATTTCATCAGTAAAACAATCATGTGGAGGGGTTTGGCGTATTTTATCAAATTAAGCTTATGGGATAAAATTTTGAGAGCAAGTAAGTTGTTTGACTCTAAATGACTAACTGCATAGGACTTGTAACCTGTTTCGAGGTAGGTTATTGTAGCAGCTATTTTTACTTCCTGTTCTGTAGTTAGTTTTGTCTAGCAGTTTTAGATGCTTGGCAACTTCCTCCAAGAGTCTCTTGAAATCTGATTAACGTGTTTTAAATTTCTTTAACCATGCACGCATACTTCTACATTAATGTCGTCATAGATCACTTGACACTGAAATCTGAGTTCTGGGTGGATTAATATTCTCCAAAGGTTCTAATATTGTGTTTCTTCTGGTGATAGGACTTTGACATTTTAGTTCAATAAGTCTCTGATTAGGTCTTTCTGTGCTACACTTTGTCTTGAAATTTGCCGTTAGCACCTTGTGCAACTGAACTGTCAAGACTTTTTGAGTGATTTTGTGTATAATCCAGTTTCTGAATACATGAATATTTTGTTGTAACTGTTACTGTTAAGTTGGCTTCTAATTAATACTTCGTAACAGGTACAAGCCAGATGTAATCAAAGGAGACATGGATTCCATTCGAGCAGAAGTACTGGATTTCTATAGTAGCCTGGTAACCAAGATTTTTCCATTGTGATGTAAAGCAGAAATTGTTTCCCAATTTTCTTTAAAAAAATATTTACAAACTGTAATAGTTTCATCAAATGCTTCAGCAAATGCATACCTGTTTGAGTGTGGTTGCCTTTTGATTTTGTTGGTTTACCTCGTTTTGGTGTTACTTCAGGTTGACTGCTTACGTGTATTTGGCTGTTTGCTTAATGCAGGGAACCAAGGTAGTTGATGAATCTTTCGATCAGGACACCACAGATTTACATAAATGTGTGACATTTATTCGTGACTACAATCCTGATTGGAATATGTCCGAAGTAAGTTATATATGTTATGGAAGCTCCTATATTGAGTTGTTATTGTTTTCTAGATGTTTCTTGTATATTATTCATAAGCTGGGACTCTATCAGGGCGACCGTGCAGTTTTTTGCATATTTTTGCCTTCATTTTCATTTATTATTCTGGATTTACTTTTGCTCGAAACCTATTCTCTGGGAAGTTACAAAACAATATGCTAGGGCAATAATAAGCACTTCTAATCCTCCGCCACTTTGAGATTAGCATTTTGAAAGGGTTTTTGCTGTAATCGGCAGCTCTGCGTTCTTGTAGCTGGAGCACTTGGTGGACGATTTGATCATGAGGCTGGGAACATTAATGTACTATACCGTTTCTCAACTATGCGTATAATTCTATTATCTGATGATTGCCTTATCTACCTACTCCCAAGGACGCACCGCCATGAGATTTATGTCCAATCATCTTTGGAGGGGCCACATTGCGGTCTCATTCCACTAGGAATGCCATCTTGTAGTACTACAACAACTGGACTTCAATGGGATCTTAGTGAGTATACCTATTCTACATCTTCATTTGGGCAAAATTACCTCAAAAAGATGAGCTGCAAATTTTACTCTTGCATCCTTTGGCTACTAATTCATCCATGTCCATGCATTCCAGCATATTTTTCATTTGACTAATGATAAAATTCCACCTCTTATGTGCTTTGGTAAATTTAAACTTCTGCTTCCATATAATGTACATAATCCCAGTAATTAGTGATAAACCAGACAGGCAACCTTGACTTTGAGTTTACGTCATCTGTGATGCCATAGTTTAGTAGCATTCTGTTTGGTGTTATATAAATTATTCAGAGGGACTCCTCATTTGTCAGGAGACTGAGCCTTTAGGAATATTTGTAAATTATCTCTTGCAGCTGACATGGAAATGAGTTTCGGTGGTCTAGTGAGCACCTCCAACTTAGTCAAAGATGAAAAGATAACTGTGAAATCAAGTTCAGACCTTCTCTGGACCATATCCATAAGAAAGTAAGCCCTTCGCTTTGGAACCGAATTGATAAAGCCATAGCCAGGGACTTCTCCCGTGCTGACCACTTTAGCATTGCCTTTCTGAACGAAAGAGATGTAAAGTCCATTGGAAATAGTTTTTTACGTCTGGCTCAGTGCATATACTCGCACACTTTAGGCAACATTTTTATCAATTTCTTGATACTAAAGATGCCTCTTTGTTTAGATTAGGCTTTCCGTAATTACAGATTCATTTCATGCTAGCTGTCTGTACACGACATATCGACCAAGAGGGAGCAATTGATGAGAGATCAATATGAAATGTAACGTCACTGAAATTTTTTAGCATGTACTCATTTTCAGAATCTTGTACTAAGAGCAGTGAGAGATTGAAAATCTTGGTAGAAATGGACTTCGACCAAGTGTTTCAGTATTGCGTCCATGTTCTTTTATAACATTACTCTGGAAGTTGGAAAAGTTCTGCAATGTTTGTTGTAGGCTATGCCGCTATCTTCAAGTGTCTTCATTTTACAGGACAACTTTACTATCGGGTCCTGAGAGCTGAGGCTGAAAACCACGTGCCATGGAGTGGATAAACAGTTAGATCAAGAAAAGATATCGCCCTTTTCTTCATACCATTGAATAAGCTCCTCACAAGTGCTTAAATCCGTTGAATTTTCTAGTCAATAGCATCCATTTGAAGTAGGCTAAAGTTGATTTAAATAGATCTAAAGTTTGATTTGATGTGAGAAGCCAATTTGTTTACAGTCTAGTATTTATAGAAATCCAAAAAAACATTTTCCATTTTTGGTCGTAACATTTTCCATTAGAGTTGACATTACAACTCTCAACCTACCTAAGCCAACCGATCAACACTTTTGACAGATATTTTACTTCCAGATCTTATAACCCGATGATAGGAAGATTCATGAGATTACACAGCTACACAAGTTGTAAAACACGGACACAGTGGTCAATTACTTTTTATCATTATAATGATTCAAGGAAACATCAGGAACTAAGATGGTGTAGTAGTGGTTGTTCCTTTCTTTGTCTGTAACAGATCAAGTCAAGGATCAGTTGGAATAAAGAGGGCTGCTACAGAAGATAACAATCTTATTCTATTAATCAAAATTAGTATTTACAGATTGACGGCACAAACAACAATTATGATGATGACCAAAAGCATAAAAAATGAGTAGGATAAAGCAGATAGGTTAAGAGGAGCTTCGGTCTGCACGTCAAAGTTGCCTGATTGATAGTTGAGGAAGGCCTTAACAGTAACAGAGCTGGCGTCAAATAGTTCAAAATGAAAGAAATAAGAATAAGAAAAACCTATGTATAGTACAAAGGAGCCAGCAATGGAATTCCTATTTCATACCGATCAACATCTAAAGACAATACCTTCTCTCTTTTACAGATTAGCAAAGGGCAGTTGAATAGGCTGTACACAGAAGAGTTTTGCTTCTACATGAAGTAGCTGAGCGACCTCTTCTTCCTTGATCCTCCTTCCCCATACAAATCATTCCACTGCAGCAGCTCACTCATGTTCACTGATTCTGATGATACACTTGCGCACACCTGCATTGCAAATGCACACGTTCTATGAATGAGTTTTTCGTGTCTGGGTGTACACATACTCCTTCAACATGCAATGCATCCAGAAATGTCTACCTGATCATGAGCATATTTAAAATCCTCCATCTTGAGGGGCCGAATATCCGCACTGCTGTACAATCCAGGAAATGGTTTGTTCTCTGCTGTCGCTAAAGCTTTCTCCTGAGATACAACAAAAATCAATACCAATAGAAGGAGTTTATGCCAGATTTCAGAATCCAGAACACCTCTTGTACTTTTCTAATGAAAAGTTTTAAATGCAAACTTCTATTTAGCTGCTTCTATATCACACAATTGATCAATCTACATAGTGCGGGTTGAAAGGAAAACTAAAGCCCAAGACTATTTCAACATTATGAGTAGAACAAGCAAATTATATGAAAATAAACGAAGTTAAATACTATTTTTATTAACCTTCTTTTCCTTCTCCAGTATCTCTCGAATGGGAAAATGTGCTGTAGTTACGCAAAAATTCTGAGGAAAACATGAATAAAAATTCAGTCTTGAATATGGAAAATATACGAACAGGTAAAGAGGATAAAAGAAAATACATCAAACCTTTAAATCACTTCCAGAATAACCATCAGTCATGTTTGCCACTGTTTCCAGATCAACATCAGCTGCCAAATCTTCTTTGGCCAGTATAACCTTCAGAATCTTTTCTCTGTTTTGTGCATCTGGCAAGTTAACCATCAATCTGCACGTCCCATTTGTACAAGTCAATAATGTTGCTATTGCTCCAGGTACAGGGAGACATAATAGGGTAAAAACAGGATCATGATAGAAAACCTCCGCGGAAGCCTCCTTATAACAGCCTCATCAAGGTCAAAAGGCCTATTTGTAGCAGCAAGGACCAACACCCGTTCTTTATCTTTCGTACGCAGACCATCCCAATTCACCATGAACTCATTCTTCATTTTACGCATAGCCTCATGTTCTCCAGGATTTTCTCGTCTTCCCAACATGCTATCCACCTAAAGCAACAGGCGATTGAGGAAAAGAGCACATTAGGCCAAATTGAAACAACAAAACTTGAAGACAAGTGACCGCCAGGAATAATGGCACCAGAAAAGTGCAAGTGCAACGAGAAGTTCTGCAGAAACACAGTGAATAAAACATACTGGAAATATGAATCCAACAAGAAAGTATCAAAAGCTGATATTTAAACCAACCTCATCGACAAAAATAACACTGGGAGCTATTTTGCTAGCCAAAGAGAACACTGCCTTTACATACTTCTCTCCTTCACCAAACCACTACAAAAGAAAAAGGTAGTTTAACTTTCAGCTGAAAGCTCAAACATCAAGCAAGCACCACAATTAAGGAAATACGTACCTTTGAAGTAATACTAGACATAGAGACGTTTATAAAGTTTGCACCAGCCTCAGTTGCAACCGCTTTTGCAAGCATCGTTTTTCCAGTTCCAGGAGGCCCAAAGAGTAATATTCCCTTGCAAGGCTGTTAAAAGCAATAAAGTTATTCAAACACATTGTCAAGAAAATTAATAAGTAAAGAAAGGGAAGTCTCACCTTAGTTAGTTGCCCTTTGCAAAACAATTCAGGCCTTCGAAGAGGAAGCATCACAAGTTCCTTCAAGGTATCCTTCACAGTTTCTAATGCACCTATGTCATCAAAGGTAACTCCTATCTCGTTTGGTGGAATTACATCTGCTAGTAGTTTCTTCTCAAATTCATTCTCAGTGACGACATCCTGCAATGTTGTAGACTTAAATTCACTACATATTTAATAAGAATCCAACAGGAAACATGGTTTCGTACATCAAAGTCTGATAATTCCCTAGATACAGGGAACCAACTTTACCTTGAGCAATTTCTTCGAGCTCTTGCTTTCACTTTGTATACCCTGTAGAATGCTCAGACCATACTTAATGCTGCAAAATGGACAAAGAAAACAATATCAAGGAAAGAAACCTAAAACTTACATGCTTTTGATGACAGTGGAAATGACTAACCTGTCATTAGACATCACAAGTTTAGCATCCCTGATGGAAGTTTCAGAACAATGCATGAAATGGTGGCTCAAAGCCCATCCCACTACTTTCTCAACATCTATTCAAAAAGAAAAACAATAGCAGATAAACATAACAGTTCTTGAAAGTCCATAACAATTACCAGAAAACAGTGGACATTTTGAAGGAAGGGAGAATAAAGTTTAGGAATATCAACTTTCAGTAGTAAGTGCTTGATCCTTGATGCCCAGAGTTTCAAGGTCAGGACAGACTAAGCCAACACGACCTAGCACCTGTATTTGTGAGATGTGTTGTCATTAAATACTTCCATAAGGTAGCATTTTTTAAAACAAATAAGCCATCACCTTTCCAGACGATAATACAACAAAATTATACTTACTGAAAGAATGCTAACATGATTTGCTTGTGCTTTCAGAGTTTCAACGTCACGTTCCAACTGTTGTTTCCAGTCCAAAAGCAAAGCTTCATCCTGTGAAGTTTCTTCAAAGTAAAAGTTAAGACATTTAAAGAAAGATAATAGCTTTAAACGATTTCCACAAGAATGCAGGTCATACCTGAGGTAGCTGTATTGTCACTTTGTTCGGGAAAAGCCGAGACAGCTGCTTTGTTGTTTTGGATGTCTCTTTGCTCTTTTCACTCATTCTACCAAAGTTATCCTAAAAAGTAATATGATCATTTGTATTATTAACCAGCAACAACAAAGAGATTTAGCACCAGAAGTTTTCTCATTCGCTCATTAATATTTGTTCAAGCATATATTACTGAAAGGGGAACTATATAATAAAAATCGCTTACTACAAATATTCAAGAGACAATAAAACCATCAGCAACAGTGGAAATATCAGGACTAACATCTCATTTACAGTGAAAAAAAAATCAAATTCAATTCAACAGTCCCTCAAATTTGATGACCAAACTATATTGCAGCTTTAAGTGCATGACCAATTTCATACCTTGACAGCCTCTCAAATTAATACACATTTGTGGATTCATGAACTTGATTTTCATACCATTCGTAGTGCCATCATGAATTGTGAAGATATCATCATCGGAGAATACTAGTTCAAGTCAACATCACCCCATTTCCAATCATGAATTCAACCCCACTCCAATTCAAATAATAAATGTTTAAAACAAATTATTGCCCTCATATCCAAATACAAAATTAATATAATTGACCATAAGATGCTCAAACAATTATAAGGTCCAGCTTTTTTAGATGAAACACAACTTTCCTATTATACTCAAATCAACATGTATGGAACCACAAATCAAAAGGAAATTGAGATTAAAAGCAAAGAACTGTTAAACATGTAGGGACGGGGGAATATAAAACAATTCCAAAGCTTTAACATACCGGGAAAGTCAAGTCAAGCAAAGCAGTCTGGTTACTTCCGAACTTTGTAAACAAAAGACCACCAGGATGTGACTGAAGAACACCAGAAGGTCATCAAACATATAAGTGTATTCTCCTAAATAAGTCTAGTCACTAACAAAAAGGCATTGTAACAAATTACCTTTTCCTTGCGATTATCCATCTGGGTGTGTGAGCCAATCACAATTACCCTGTCTGGTAAAGTTTCAATTTTACTCTTTAAGCCAGAATAAGCATCTTGATTCCCCACCACGGACTTCTCGATATCTTTGAGAAACAATACCAAAGGAGTGCTCTTACTTTCAATTGAAACAACCTGTAAACAACAGAATGCTCCAACTTAGCATCAGCCATTAAAAAAATAATGCAGAAGCTGAGGTTAGTTCTTTTGAAGGAACAAGTACCTCAAATATTTCACTGGTAGCAAGCCTATCATCCTCAACTCCTGAATTATCTAACTGGAGTGAACTAGCTGTTCAATAAGAAAGAAAATTTTCCAATTTGATTATATAAACACACTAAATACAAGTATACAGCACATAAAGAATGAGAAAGCAGTTACCAGCACAGAAGAAACCATGATCCTCCTCACAAAGACCACCCAGATCAGTACCGTCAGGGATGGATTTATCAAACCTAACCCCAACTTTTGAGGCTCCATTTCCTTCAAAAGCAAGGACTACCTTACCACAAAAGCCAACCGTAGGCCCCCTTCTTAGGCAAGAAAAATTGTATTACAAGAAAATCGTAAGCATCATGAATTTGCATAGAAAATATTGGCAAAGTTTAAGAAGCTAAATGGAAAAAATGATGTATGCCATGTGAATTTATTGCATATATAATATAAACTACAATTTATTCAAAACAAACATGTTTTGAAAGACCACTTAAGTTCAGATCTAATCCTAATATGTATAACTAGAGAAGTTTCACAAAAGCTAATTTATCAATCAAGAAGGGAAGAAACCTTAAAGGGTAAAGCCCAGGCGGTGGTTTTGCAGTACCCACAAACTTTACCCTATCACCTGCAAAATTTGCAATTTAAAACCCATTCAGCTATTCAGTAGAAGTTAACAGTGACACCATAGAATGGGGAAAAGAGGGGGCGGGGCTGACAAATTGAAATGTGCCATGCCTGTTTTAAATGTGTAAGCTTTCGAAGATGCAGTAGAGGCTTCCTGCTTTGGAAAAACCTGAGAGTTCAATGTCGAACTACCAGTAATGTCTGCTTCAACACTGGAAGTAGGTTTCTTATGGTGTAAAACTGCCTGTGCAGCTCGTCTGCTAAATGCAGATGTCCTTTCAGCCCTGGAACTTTCTTTAAAAGAATCAGTTTCTCTAGGTGTTGTGGCCTGCAAAATATAATCAAGTCAAGATAGAAGAATCTAGAAGACCTAGATAAAATCAGAAAGCCAAAGTAGGTGCAAATTGTGTAGAAAAACTTGCACAAAACAAGTGAAACTTACACCAGGCAACACAAGAGAATCAACAACTAAGAGTCTAGCACCAACATCTTTTGCAAGAGCCTTTGCCAGAGTCTCCTGATAGATTTCTGACCCTGTCAAACAAATCCCCATAGGATAGGAAGATATGGGTACTAGTAGGAACGGGACACAGAACATGAAAAAGATATTAAGAATCATATTGACAAAGGAATAAGGATACCTGCAGGACCAGAAAGTAATATGCGAGGAGACAAAGAAGGAAGATCACCAGCAAACTTTGCAACTTTGTTATTACATTTTAAATGAACAAATGCAGCAGCTTTCAAAACTTCCTTTGTTGTATCACTGCAGAAGTCCCATACCAGTAAATTATAAAGAAATTCAAAGCAGAGCAAAGTGAATAAAAAACAAAGGAGACGATAACACAAAATTTACAATTTTTTGCAAGTTTGCACCTTAAATAATACGGAAAACTTTCAAATGAAACATCAATGTTCTCAGGAATTAGAATTTCTTTATGTAAACTTTCTTTGTATGCTTGGCGTCTAGTAGATATCAAAATTCCTGGAGGATCAAGATCCTTGATGAGTTCTCTTATGTCTCTTTGCTCATTGAGTATTTTAGAAATGCTGCTGCTTAAATCAATCTCAGAAGATGAACCAGCAAGAATTCGCAAGAGAGGTCTTAGTTCATGGGCAGATATGTGGATCTTTCCAGGTCCAGCATCCACAGAAGCATCAAATCTAACATCACCAGGAGTCCCATTTTCAATAGTAGCATCTGATGGAACAGTTTTCTCCCTTAAAGAAACATCAGCAGGCTCATTGTTACTGCTGTTATCTTTCATGTCAACTTCTGGAACATGACCATCAGATGGGCCACCAGAAGCAGGAACTTCAGCATTCCGCTGTACAGAATCAACAGTTTTGGCCGGTGGTGGAAGAAGGGTTAAATCTTTTTGAAGATTAGACAAAGAAGCTAGTATTGATGCTCCTGCATATGCTGAGCAATCACCAGATATTGTCTTAGTGTACATCCTTTTTCTAGGAGCACCTTGGGCTTCTAAGATGCTTGCAAAAGGAACTCCTGGAGCACCTAAGTTATCGTTGGTGAGCTGCTGAAAAATCTAGTATCCCATTAAGGAACTTATTGGCCTATGTGAGATTTAAAACAACAACAAATGGAACAAAAGGAAGTGAAAGTCCACTTTTTTTAGATCTTACTACCAAAAAGAAAAAAGGTGTACAAGATAAATTAGGAACAGAGCAAGAAGGATACATAAGCATGATTTCCACATGTGTTAAACACCACCTCATCACCTCCAGTCAGTATTAAACTTGCATTTTTGTGGTAGGCTTTACCATTCACTTGAACTGATCCTTTGCCACCAGTGATTTCCAACAAGGCCACAGATGCACCTCCACGCTGCACGTGTTGACAAGGGAAAGGTAAAAATCATCATTACCAACCATATTCAAAAACAATCACAATCAAGGAGGTGACTTCAGTTATTCAACTTAATAAATCAACGATGAGAAATTTTATAGTACATCAACCAGGCAGATACCTCAATATGTCTCAATTTACATAAAATGCTGCTAATGGCTGGATCATTAAGCCATAAATTGCATTGACGACTTTGGCCAACAGTGAAAAGTGTGCCACACATGAGCAGGTGAGGGTTCTGTGGTGCAAGACATAAAAAGCAACAGCAATTATCAATATTTTAGTTTGAAAAAAAAAACCATCAACATATATATTTTGCCCATAAAACATGAATCTCAAAACTTCTTCCATGCCAACGCTCAGAAACAAGAAACAATGAATGAAAGTATTCAACCAGGTTAAATCTAACAATAAAAAAGATGTACATTTGGCTTCAGGCAAATATTCCAAAGATCATGGTTATAATTATAGTTCTAAAACAAAACTACCATACATCGTTCATCTTAACCCTGCTCCAAAATGATTAATAAGGCCAGAATAATGGCACCGGACAAAGATATACCATGTGCTATCAAGAGGAATAACATTATAATATCAACATCAACACACACATAAGTTAACCACAAAATTATGATGATCACTAACCTCATAACACAGATATGAAACAGGAAACTGTAAAATGCAAGCAAGCAAAGTATTCATTCATCCCCCTTTGAAAACCGTTACCCACTCCTCCCTAGGAAACATGAATTGACCTGACTAGACAGCAGTTGAAGCCTCACAACAAAGGCTCAATTACAATTGTCCATCAATACTTCAGACTGGTCATCATCCAGACATGAAGGAGATCTCACTAGAAGCACTTAAAAGGTGACACAAGAGTCCAAGACCAAGCACCTCCCCAGCAACTCTCCATACTGTAAGAATATCCAGAATATCATGTCTCAATTTAACCTGCACGAAGTGTCACCCCGATCACAAAAAGAAGATGCCATCTCACATTCCCACAATAAGACAAGGATTCTATCTCACGTGTGTTTCCTACTCCAACCCCCTGAAATTCCAAATTCTGCTGGTTGTAGTCAAAATAAGTTTACTAGTGAAATCTAGGCAACTTTGATCAGCACCACAAAATTCTGGCAATGAAAAGAAACTCTCAAGGGGGAGTTTAAACTCAATGAAAGAAAGAGAAGGAATAAAACTAACAATGGTGTAACGCTATCTGATTGTCTCCAATAACCAAATTCTTCAAAAGAACCCCAACCATGAACCACAACAGGTGAACCATAGAAACTCACTTCCATAAATGGACAAACAAGCAATAATGAATCTATGTGATTCAGTTAAGAATTCTCTAACAACATTTACAATATATTTACTTTACCACAGCCGATAAAGAATCCATAACATAAACTTAAGAAACCAATAACCCGTAAGCAAGACAAATCAATCAGTCTCCCACTTAAATCTAAATTCTACAATATTCAAACAAACGCAACAAGAATAGCTTTTGCAAACCATCGTGTGCAGCAGGGTAGAAAACACATGTAGCAAGATAAATGCAGTTTAAACACTTCTTATCAACTTGTCCCAAAAGCAAATGGCACTTACTACAGTCAGAAACTCGAACTATTACCGTCCATAAAAAGAGCTAATTCACTCCTCAAACATATGTAAGGATCATCACAAGCCAAGCAAAGAAAGAAAAAGAAGATTAAACATCGACCCACCTGAGAGCACTGGGAAAGTAGCTTGCCCCATGCAGCCTTGCCATTCAATTTCACAGTCTTGATTGACCGCTTTTTAAATCGACTGGAAGCCACACCAGCCACTTTAGCTTTCTCCCCATTCACAGCATCTTCAACTAAAACCCATAAATGGCCGATTCCGAAAAAACACAGATAAATTCACAAATTTCAAACATTTAACACAAAACACAAACGAAAGTTAAAAAGAAACAAACTTTCATAGCAAAACCACTGCATGCAACAAAGAAATAGTCCAAGATCGCACCTAACGACTGAGGAGCCACCAAGTCCTCGTCTCCGGCTTCGCCGGCCACCGGAGATTTGTCCACGTCAGCAAGAACAGGATTTGCAACAACAGTAGCTTGCAGATCAGAGGACTCCAGTTCACGGTCTAAAGGTAAAGACCCAGATTCCTTCGCCGGACTAATAATTTCCACCGGAGGCACCGCCACCGCATCGGTCGACGTCGTTTCCGCCGTCTCCACCGTCCCCATCTAGGGTTCAATCAAGAATGAAAACCCACAATCAGACCCAAAAAGACCCCAAGAACAAACACCAAATTCCAAAACCCAAAAACGACCAGAACCACAAACATAAAGAACGCACCTTGGATCGTTTAGAGGAGTTTGGAGGAGAGGAGTCGGGGGACGAGGGAAAGGCAAGATGGCGCTTGTTTGAAGAGGAGCTCCGTCGCGTTTCGACCATCTTCTTGTCGGCGGTGGTTGGTCTGATCGTCGTCAGGTGGTGGCACAAGGACTCTCTCTCTCTCCCTTACCCCCCCGAACAAAAGAGATAAGCTTTTGGCTCAGGGGTTGAATGATTAAACTGTGTATTAGTTAACAAGTCCTTGGTTGGTTGGATTTACTTATATTAATTATTTTGGCTAATCTAAGCTTCCTTTTCTTTTCTTTTTTTAACTGAAAACACATATTAGTTAATACAGGCAGTTAGATTAGGATTATGACCAAAGCAAGGAAGTAGACTGATTGGCCTCAGCGTAAAGGTCTGTATGACTTTGTAGCAATCTGGCTTCGACTTGTGAAACCTTTCAGATAACTTTTGTAATTTTATTTTTGTTATTGACTTTATAATTGCTCTATTATGTGTTCAGAGCGCTTAAGAAGAAGAGAACGTATGATCCAATTGATATTGATTATATTGAACATACTGATTTTTGGATTGAAGAAGAAGAACTATCGCCTGATCTTGATTATAATGAAATTGAAAGGACCATTTATGAAGAAAATACATTCGTCACAACAAATGAATTAAGAACATTTACTGATTGTCAGTTCATATCTTATTTTGATTATATTTAAGTTAAAATTATACTGTATTACAAGTTTACAATTGAAAATAATTTC
>JANTPM010000009.1:18894480-18906385 GCA_025434745.1 Erythroxylum divaricatum
AGCTTTTTCGAAACTCCTCCTTCTTGTATTTTGCACTTGTTTTGACTTTTAATATGATTTGTTTTCCCCTCAAAAAAAATAAAGACTCGTATGAATATGTTACTTTGGATGGTAAAAGATAGTATTCTTGATTATTTTCTTGGTTTGAAGGCAATGTGAAGTTTGGGCTAATTTGTGATTACCCTTGACTCAACCAGAGCTTAAAAGGAATTATGTCAAATTTAAGGATCAAATAGGATTATCTTCCTCTTGTCTTCTCACAAGATAGAGCATATGCATTGTTATGGAGTAAATTCAGTCAACAACTAGATTAATTCAAACATTAAAAACTTATTTTTCTGTAATTGTTCAAGTAAATCTAAATCATCCTATCTATTCATTTTTATTTGTTTTTCTAAAATGGATATTATGACACAGAACGAAAACTATGAATTAAATTAAATAGTTTCATTTATTCATTGTAATTTCATAGAAATGACCTCTTTCGTTAAAAACTTTTTTAAAATGTTAGTTTCACTTATCAAGTGTAAATTTGGATAGAAAGAAGTAGTAGAATATACAAAGAAGGAGAGACGGATGGTTCAATGCTAGGAGATGCTACTATTAGCTAAAGAATGAAAAGCTTATGGATGATGTTTGTATTTGCTAGCATTTGATTTATACTTGGTCGGTCAGATTGCATGGCTTAATGCCTTGCTAAGGCAGTGTATGATTGCTGTTTTTGTTAGGGGGACAGAAGACAAAACAAAAAAAATCCTATTCCTCCCTCATGTTTGGTTGTTGTTTTTATTAGTGGGAATAGAAGACAAAACAAAAAAATCATATTCCTCCCTAATGTTTGGTTGCTTAGTGGGAACAGAAGATAAAACAAAAAAATCTTATTCCCCCCTTATGTTTGGTTGTTGTCCTTAAATTTTTGTCCTCCATCTTCGGATAACGACGACAAAATTTTTTTGCTCCTCTAAAAAATGAAGGACAAAAACTTTTATCCCTTGTCTCCAATATTGCGAGCACATTGCACTGAATAAAAATTATTATATTCTCATTTTATGTACATAATCTTTTGTTATTAATATTAATAATATTATTATAAATTTTTGTATTGATTATTATTATTATTATTATTATTATAAATCTTGCATTTATTATTATTATTATTTATTATTATTATAAATTTTGTATTGATTATTATTATAATTAATTATTATTATTATTATTATTATTATTTATTTTTATCTGTACGCGGCGTAATTTTCTATCTAGGGTACTTTTCTAATAAATTTTCCATACATTTAAGTTTGTCCTTCGCTGCATTTTCAGTCTCACCAGTAACTTGGTAATGATGCTTGCTTTCCACGAAAGGCATTAACTAGGCCAAGGGGCGAACGAGTAACTTCATGTAAAACTCAGGCCTCGTGAGTTCAGCCACTAACCCTGGTTAAGAGCCGTTACTGTTTGTCAGTTTCAATAAAAACTCACTTGAGAGGCAAGCTTTGTCGTTTTACAAATTACAAAGAGGAAAAGGGTAAGATAGTAACTGAGCAGCTGGCTGACTTCACCGTCATTATTTGCCCTTTTGACACCTTTTTTTTCCTCTCCGAGAAACCACTTGATTCGTGCCCTTAATGTAGCTAGCTAAAATAATTTCAACTGTTGATATCAATTGGGCTAAACCGCTTCAGTTCACAAAATTTGATTAAAAATGAATGAAGAACACTAAAAGCTACTTGCTTTCGTTAAACCCTCTTCAAGAGATTTTCGTTTTCTGTTAAAAGAAAGAAAAAAAGAGTATTATTATATACAAGTGATGAAAAAACAATGGAGAAGGTAGACTCGGAAGAGAATATGTGGGTCAGGGCAGTACTTGCAAACGTAGACTTGGTGTGGAGAGAGAGGCAATGGAGTATTTCAGAAGCTCACTGCTTTCCTGATTTTGAGAGTGGGGAGAAATAATGTGCGAGTGGTGGTGACCAAGTTTCAAGTTTCAACACAAGCACATAAAGACCTCGAACAGACAAGTCCCAAGACCCCCATCAAAATTCTCTCTTTTCTTTAGCTGCATTTGGGTTTTGTTTCTCTTACAAGCAATAAGGAGCAGACCGTACCCCAGGTAAAACGCCTTTTCTTTCTCTTCTCGTCACTTCTCTGATCGCAGTCTCCGCTTGTTTCTCCCTCGATGTTCCTTTTTCTCTCATTCCGTTATTACTTGTTTTGCGGTATATTTCTCTCGTGGTTTTGTGGTTTTTTTATTTGATCATCAGTTATTTTCTTATCTGGATCTCTCCTTTTTAACCTCTTCATGGGTCTTTGTTTTTCAGTGTTCAAGTTGGAAAATTTTTACACGACTCCATTTGGCTTTACTCAGTTTCACTGATCTCTCCTTTTTCTTTGTTGTTTCTTGTTGCCAAAGATTGGAGACATTTGGATATCTTATCTGCTATCTGCAACTGATTTTTACTCCTTTTTACATCTTCTTTTTTGTTTCTCAATATGACTTATGATGTGGGTGCTTTGGACTCAGCGGGGTATTAATCACTAGACAGCACCTTTATTTTGGCCTTCATTCAATTGCATGGTCCATCAAATCTTTTCTCTTCCTTTATCTGAACCTTGTGATGGCGCTTCCCTATTTTTTTTAACCCCGATGCAGCTTGATGATTGTTTCCTCGTCTGTTCATGTCCTAATATAACCCTGTTATGAGTAAAGTGATGCCTTAACATGGTTCTTGATGTTTTATGGAAAATATGTTGATGCAGGCATAGGAAGGGCATTGCGTGTAATGTTGAGAAAGAGGAGCGGATCAATTAAGAAGGATCCAAAAATGCGTAAATTTAACTTGTCTGAGTCTGAATCTGATTCCTATTTTCAATCTATTTGGACTGGGCAGAGCCACAAAGCTAGTTCCCTTTTACCTGGCTTGTTTGTTGGCTGTAGTCCCAAGGCTTTATCAGATTGTGATTCTGTTAGCAGCCCGACTTCTCCTCTAGATTTTGGGGCGTTTTCAAGTCTAGGAAAGACCTCTAGATCCCCAAGGGCACCCTGTGTTGGGCAGCAGAAGTGCTGGGACTGTAGTAAAGTCGGGTTAAGCATTGTAGATTCTCTTGAAAATGATCCTAGAGGATCCAGCAAAGTTCTCCGATCTTCAGATAGCAAAAGCATTCTTTTCGGACCACAAGTGAGAGTTAAAAACCCAACTGTTCAACCTCCTAGTAATTCTTTTGAGGCACCCAAGTCTTTGCCCAAGAACTTTGCAAATTTCCATCGGCAGCACACCATATCTCCTATTCAAAAGGGCAATTCTCATGTCATTTTTGAAATTGGGGAAACCCCACCAGAACCAGATTCCTTTGGGAAAATCCTGTCTTGTTCATTGGACTCCTGCCGGTCATTTTCAAGGTTAAGGTTGTCCCATTTGGCTGACCGGAATTGCCAAGGGAGTTCTAATAATGTTTCTCCAAATAGTGTATCCACCCTGATCAATTCTCCTGGTCAATCTTTTCGAGGAAGTACAAACTCAAACTACATTTCAAACACAAACATGATTTCAGCCCCTGAGTCAAATGGCTCTGTTGATGGATTGAGTGGTTCCTTTTCTGCAAGTGAGATTGAGCTTTCTGAAGAATACACATGTGTGATTTTGCATGGTCCTAACCCTAAAAAAACTCATATTTTTGGTGATTGCATCGTGGAATGCCAGTGTGATGACTTGAGCAATTTTGGCAAGAAGGAAGAAAAGGAAATTGGGGTGTCCCAAGCTGATACTGGTTTTATGAATCTGACTCCGAATGGTTTAAATCATTTCTTGAGCTTCTGTTATTATTGCAACAAGAAATTGGAAGATGGAAAAGATATATACATATATGGGTATGTCCAAAGAACAACATATTGATATTGCTATATAGAGGATGTTTGTATTCATATCGTCTTTGTTTTGATTCATGCAGAGGTGAGAAAGCATTTTGCAGCTTAAATTGTCGTATGCAAGAGATTATGGTTGATGAAGAATTGGAGAACACCAACGAAAAGGCTTCTGATGCATATCGTAACTTAGAATACGGGGAGGAACTATCTGAAGCTGGCATCTTTGATGCCCGTGAGTAAAGTTGGATTACTACTTAGAAATAGCCGCCATGCTCATGATTCCTTAAAAGAACTTGCAAAGGTAGATGCATGATCATCTGTCCCTAAAGAGCTGTCTATATGCATAAGTAAGCAGCCATGGATGATCGTTTTGTACATTGTTCCCTTTGCTGTCTATGGTCATGGGTAATGGGTCTGATTTGGATCGTTTTTGGTTCAATAATTTAGACTTCTCTTGGCATTCATGTAGAAGTGGTTGGCTGATTTTTGTGGCTGCCCATTATAAATTCTTTTTCAATGTTATCGCAGCAAAGACTTAGTTGTATAAGCTTGCAAGCAGAACAAAATTATATAATTGCTGTTCTAAAATTTCTTTTATTAGTGTCTTGCATATGCTGTCTTCGTAAGCTTATATGGTGACCATTGTTCACTTTTGGTTTTGGCCATTACTCCCCACACTTTGTGTACTTGGCATAGATCACTTGTCGAAAATTGATGTTGATTCATTTACGAAGATAATATCTAATTGTAGTCCCCAAAAGTCTACACTATACTTCTTTGGCTTCTGAAAACTTGACAGGCGTCTTTTATCTATTGTACCAAAATCAGTTCAGCTGCATCACTACTGGCCATTTTATCATCTACTCCCTCTGTTTCATAATAAGAGTCGTTTTAGATACATTTTAATTATTCAAAATAAGTGTCATTCTTGACTTTGTATGCATATTTATAACTTTTCTTCCAAAATTAACCTTCCATTTCTCTCTCATCTTAATTATACAGATCACAATTTCAAGGCAATTTCTCTCACATGCTAATTTAAGATGCTGATTACCGAGGTAAATTTATGGGAGTATTAATAAGGGTAAATCTATAATTTTACCATCTTTCTTAATAAGTGTGTACTTTTCTAAAAAGACTTTTATTATGAAACGGAGGGAGTATCTAAGATCATTGAAACTCACTTTTGTCTTTAAATAGGGCTAGACGCTCAACACATGTGTCCCCTCCTCTTTTCTATCCAATATCATTCCAAATAACATTGTGCATCTACTTTTTGCGACGCCTATAAGGGGGATCAACGACTATACAACTAGTTCCAACCTTGCTGTAATTGCCTCCACACTATTAGCTAGTGACTATCAACATTGGTAAATTCAAAACATCAATGATGACAACACTTTATAAAATAATAACATTAAATGTCATCTTCATATATTAATGTCTCTAATAGTTGCTTTATTCTAAGTGATTATGTTGAAAATTGTCCATAATAATGTATTTATAGTTGGTGAATTTTTGATCAAATCATATATGATTTCTTCTGGCTTTTATAGTGGACGTGAATTGTTTTTTAAAATCATATTATATTAAATTTTTTATTGAATCCAATTTAGTTAAGGAAGCTACTTGGAATGCAACATCTTGTTATAAAAATTTGAGTTTTAAAATTTCTTTTAACTTATACTATGAAAGTTTTAGATTTCATAGTCGAACTTATTTTGATTATAATCTTACTGTTTAAAAATTATTAATTCTATAATTGTATTGAATAAAAATCAAACAACATTTAATCTTTTTATATAATTAAAGACTAATATAACATCACCAATGAAAATTTGGGGCGAGATCTGAGCCCACTTGTAGTTAAAGAAAATTGATTTTTTTGGGTCAACATTTTGAATGTCAAAAGGCACTTTAATTTATAATATGATTAATGCATAAACTTAGCGTGAATCATAAATTTATACCTTAAGCTGGAGCTTGATTCCTTGTTTATAAACCTCCAATGATATACCCCCTTTTGAATTTACAAGTTTATATGTTGACCCAAATAATTTGTTTATATGGATAACATTAAAAAGTTTAAATGTCAACTAGTTTTCTTAATTTGTTTAATTCTATATTGATCATTCAACTATATATTTATAATTCATGCTATATTTAATGACTACCAAACGATCTACTATTGAATAACATAGGTCTATCATACAATAATTCTTACTTGAGATATTTTGAATATCTCAAATTAACTATCACTTATTCAATCTTTATAATCAACATTCCCATAGAAATACAAGTAATGTTCTATATATAATTCCCCTGTTGGGTAAGTTCTATGAATTTGTTCTCTAAAAAATACTCATACATTTGTTTAACTATTTTTATACTTTAGTCTATGAGACAGATTATTTCTTTCGTAATGAAGAAACATAACATTTACTAAATTCTCCGTTATGTTAATATTTTGCCTTAATAGAATAATTAAGAATAATATAAAAATAATGTATAAATATAATATTTATGATCTTATAACAATTTTATTTATAATATACATTTATCTCATAAACTTTATCTAAAAATGTATTAATTAAACACATATACATAAACTAAATGATATATTTAAATAATTATATTACAATCGATCAATTAAAATTGTAGTTTGATAGATTGTAGATCTATGATTTCTTTTTGATGATGTGTTAATTACAATGTTTGTTCACTGTAATTACAAATTTATGAAAGTATAAAGTGTAACTCATGCCTTTTGTAGCATGAACCTAAGTTAGTCAAAATCGAGCAAATGATTCGTTTAAAAGACGAACCTCGTTGAAACCCACCTTCCATTGGCGTAGAATACAAACGAAACTACGAAAGGTCTTGGCGGTCCAAGTTTTATACATTAATTAGCTAAGCTAACCTTTTGAAAGCGCCAAAAATCTAAATGACGATACTAACGATGCGCCGTTACAGCTTCCCCACAATTGGTGGAGACAGGGGGCCCAGCGGTGTCTTCATTAAATACCTTCGCAATCCTCTCGATAGGGATCACAACCTGATTATACTTCTCTGACCAGTATGCAACAGTGGGAACTATTATCTGGGCAATTTGAGGAAAAACCGGAAGCCGGTTCAACGACCGCCAAAACGATACCGCGTACTGCTCAACCACAGGCTCGTACTTGTTATACACCTCCCGGGCCGCCGGCTCGTACTTGACGTATAGCGTCTTACCCACATTCTTCGCCGCGTCCACAACACCGGCTCGCTGAACTTCACAAGCAACTGCTCTAGCTTGGCTCGAAGCCTGCTTCACTAGAGACGGCACGTGCCCGTACAACTCGTTCATTAACCCATCAACCTGCATAGAAGGCGACGGAGCCCGAAATCACAGATTATATATAACTAAAAATAGATTAGGCAAGAAAAAAGTATGCCGAACGAACCTTGCGATCGACGAATTTGAGAAGCTCAAACGGTACGTCGTGAAACTTGTCGTAGACAGGTCCAATGACGGTTCTTACGATGCCTTCCACAGCGTGGACTCCCGCCTTTAGTGGACCGGAGTTTTCCTTCGCGGACTCGTACAGGCTTGTGAAGCACACCACGGTGTAGATCGCAGCCGCTCGAACGAAATCTAAATACTTGAGTTTGTTCTCGCTAGCTTGAGCCTAACCATAAAAATCATGTGAGATTACCGAAATCAACAAAGAAGTAAACTTGATGGAAGAGGCTTGTTGACTGATACCGTTTGAATTTGTCGTTTAGGTTCAGAGTCTGCCATTTCCTCTGAGCAACTTTTCCTAGAAATCACCAACTTTCTTCAACTATAACAGAGAACACCGAAAAAAGCGTTGCAAGGATTGCCTTCTTATAGCGACTTCAATCGCAGGTCAATAATGTACGTTAATCAAGGACACGTGGCTCGATCCGATGGCACTGTTCCCGATACGTGTCGAGGACAGGGTGATGGGGGATATGATTCTGAGGATAACGATGTAGTTGTTTAGAGTCACCGCTCTTCAGATTCTCGTGCACTGTACCATTTGTTGAGTTGCGAGCGGATACAAATTTTCTGTGTCTTGTTAGATGTAGGATGAGTTGATAAGGGACTCTTCATATTTAAGTGAGGTCGTGAGTTTGAACCCTCCTTATGTATATAATCTGGTTGGGTCAGTCATACTGAGCCTGAACTCAGTATCAATGATGCATGGGCCGATCGGTCCAATCATCAAAGATCAGCCTTATGACTACACCAAATCTAGGCCCAAGCAACGATTTCTCCGACCCATTAGCAGGAGAGAGTCTCCCATGCAAACACGTAAAGAGCTAAACCTAGTTGCTGCTTCATATATAAGGTACAATTTTACCACAGCAAAGGTATGCGATCACAACCCTAGTTCTCTTTGATTGTAGTAGGCTCTCCTTCACCAAAAAACTTGACTTGAGCGTCGGAGGGGCTAATCGGGACACAACCTCCGACGTGCCTTTCTTGTTTTGCAGGTGTTTTGACGTTGAGGCTGATACAAAAAGCAGCCGATCATATGGAGCATAACGACAATGTTCAGTTCAGTCAGAATCCGACAGAACCAGTTTCAAAGTCAGGTTGATGAAACATGAAGAATAGAGATTCGTAACTTTAGGTTACGAGTAATTTATAAAGTGAGTAAAATAATTTTTTATGAGCTATGAAATGAGTGTAGATGGATTCATTTCAAGAAGAAGACAAGTGTAGTAATCTCAAATCAAAAGAGACTAAAAAACAATTAATCATCAAGATTGCTAGTGAATTGCGCATTTATAGCACAGCAACAAAACATTCCTGTGCAAACAAAGAAACTGATCCGTTTTGTAATTATTGTGCCTTGTGTGCTGCAAAAAGAGACACTGCACTTAAGTTGGCCACCATTGCACCAATAAACTTTAATAATGAGTTTTGAGTTTTTGTTTTGGTTAGTGTGCCTTGTCTGCTGCAAAAAGAGACACCGCACTTAAGTTAGGGGCTAAATGGTTTCAGCTTCTTCTCGGAGGGTTTCTTTTTTAGGAGGTCTTGAGTTTGAGTGATGCTAAAAAAAAAAAAGGAATTGTTCCTATTGATGATCTTCTAGCCCCTGGGTAAAGCTCCTTGATTAGATTAATTACGGACATCTCACTTCTAGCGGTAATGTAGGAGTTTGAGCTATTAGAGAATCTGAGGGCTGATGGAAACCTGATGTTGAGCAGGAGGCAACGATCAATCATCAGTTGAACAATCAAATATGTGAAGACTCCTTGTGCGCAGAAATGTACAGGTTATATAGGAACCTGAGGGATCTTGGAGTTCTAGGTTTACCTCCTCTAAGATTCTTAGGGTGGGATCTTAGGAGCTTAGGATTAGTTCAACTAAGCCGAGATATCTAATGTAATAAAAAAATATTTTTTAAATTTTTTTGAGAAAAACTTGACTTTTAAGATTGGTGAACTCATCTGGATCACATTTATCATCAAAACATAGTACAGGATAAAGAAAGCATTCTATCGACATTCTCTATTTTCAAACAAGTAATCTGGCCATTAAGACATGAACTATTATCCTCAAGTGAATTAATCCATGCACTTCTACTATAAGCCTATAATGATTTTTTAAAAACATAATTTGATGTTCACGTTGTTCAGATTTGGGATAATTAAAAGGGTTTAGTGTTGTGGGGAGTAAGAACAAAATTTCAGAGGATGAGGAGGAGGAATTAAATTTTATGTAAGATAAATTCTTAAATGAAAGAAATTAAAATTTGACAAAATAGGTAAAATAAACTTTCTTTTCAAGAAAAAGAAATTTATCTTTTTAAAAAAGTTGCAAATGCTTTATCAATCTAAATTAAAAAATATTAATTCAAAAAGTTTAGGATGTTAGAAATCATATTGAATTTTTGAGTTATAGTTTCTGTTTTGGTTTATTAAGTGGCAAAATAAACTTGGAGTCCTCCTAGCTTCCCGTTGGTTTACGTTGAGAGTCGTCTTAGTTTCTTATTATTAAGCTGGTGCTGTAAAGTCTGTCTTGTATAACCTATTTATAGGCTCGGCTCTAGGTTAAATCATATACTTGATTTGCAGAATCAAAGAATGTTGGTCTTCATTGTTTTGTCTCCCCATTTCAACATCGCTGTTTTTGATCTTTTTGTTTACTAATTTCTCTGATTTGGTCTAGTTTATTCTACTAGGCATTCTAAATTTTTGTCAAACAAAATGACAGAAAATGCAAGTTCTCTTTATGTATCGTAGCCGTAAATACCCATTTTTAAAGGTAACTACGAATTCTGGAGTATTAGGATGAAAACATTATTTAAGTCCTAGGAACTTTGGGACTTTGTTGAGTCTGGCCACGCAGAAACAAGCGATGGCGATACTTCCTATAAGGACAATTTGAAGCGCAACTCAAAGGCTCTCTTTTTTATTTAGCAAGCAGTAGATGAGGTCATTTTCTTAAGGACAGCTGCAACTACAACCACAAAGCAAGCATGGTCGATTTTGAAAACCGAGTATCAAGGATCCACAAAGGTAATTGTCGTCAAACTGTAATCACTTAGGAAACGTTTTGGATGAAGAACAAAGTGTCAATTCAAGAATATTTGGCAAGAGTTTCTGCAGTTGTAAGCCAAATGCGTAAATATGGAGGTAAATTTAGTTTTGAAATTGTGGTGGCTAAAGTTTTAAGAAGTTTGACTCCTAAATTGATCATATGGTTGCGGCTATTGAAGAGTCTAAGGATTTATCAATTTTTTGTTTGATGAACTAATGGGGTCTTTATAAGACCCTGAAGCAAGAATTAACAGGTCAACTACTGAAAAAGTAGAGACAAAAAGGGAACCAAATTTATCTATTCAGCCTATGAGAGCAAGGGGTAGAGGAAACTAAGAGGATGAGGACATAACAGTTCTCTCCATTGCTCTTATTGCAACAAGTACAACCACATTAGACAAAGTTTGTTGGTCTAAACAAGAGGAACCCAAGTTTGCTAAATAAGGAGATGACAAGATGACTACTTGTTCATGGCTTCATCAAACATTAACGAGTCTAGCAAGGAACTGTGGTATCTTGATAGCACCTGTTCACATCATACGACAAGAGACAAATCTAAGTATAGAGACCTTAGAGAATATTATTAAATATTATGATAATACATATTTTATGTCCAATTGCAAACCCTATTTAGAACCTTATTATAGCTATTCGCACAACAAAGAGTAAAATTATGATTTTACCCATATGTTGGTTTTTCCTTATAGATCTCCCATTTTACTTTATATGGTGATTAACATACAAGATCTCATCTTAGTGTTAAGACTTGATGGGTAGCTAGTCCATCAAATTACTAGCGCCTGTTTAATCACCAAATCTCCTGAAAATATCTAGAAGTGATGATATCACTATAAACTCTTTATTTGAGTGAATGTTCACTGATACATGTTTCAATTAATAATTCAAACATGCAGACACTGGATTAATACTCTGTAAAAATTTATTCCGATCATATCAAGAATTATAATTAAACGCATACGAGTTCACCACTCATCAAAATTATGATTCATAATAAGCGAATGCTTAAGTTGTATGTTTCAAGATTAAAGTAACAACCCACTTTATTCTTCAAAATATACTTGATTTTAGATTCATTTAATAGTGTCATTATCGATAGTCGACTACTATCATGATATAAAACTCATCATTCCCTTTAAGTAAGCTCATTTACTTATATGGAGATAAATCATAACACTACAGTCTAAACCATAATCAAGCAACCAACTTGATTATTCAACCGTGAATCAATTAATTTATATTCTTATAATATACATGTTTTGTTGGATCCTAATTTTTTTTCTAAATTCTTATTAATTGTGTAGTTATTTATTTTTGCTTTGTTTGTTTGTTTAATTATTTATTTTTAGAGTTGGGTCATTAATTAGAAAATTGAGGGAAGGATTAGAAATTGAAATTGAAATTGGAATGAAGCGTTAGATATTAGTAGGCTTGTGTTAAGTGTATTAAAGGGGTAGAGCCATAAAA